>CABFOP010073632.1:0-10747 GCA_900683385.1 Anoplogaster cornuta
CAGACTTAGGGTGTGTTGTACACTGTCTGTCTCCCTTTCTGTGTTCAAGTTCAAGTTATTGTGCACATGACAATAACTTGAACTTGAACACAGAAAGGGAGACAGACAGTGTACAACACACCCTAAGTCTGTAGATGAGAAACTGTCTTGGAGCCAACCCCTCTGGCCCAGCTGCACTATCAGCTGGAAAATATGGATTTGGGTCCTCTGTAACCGCTCTTACACTGAGCCACAACATAATAAGGTGTGCGTGTGTCGCCGGCTGCACACAGCTACCGCCCCTCCTGTGCTCCGACTGTGGCGTGTTTACTTTCGCAAACTGCCTGCAAGTGCAAGGGGTTTAGAGGAGTGTGCTCTGATAGAGCAGCTCACACCACTCTCCAACAGAACCCAAACAAGTGTCTGGGGGAGAAAAAAGATTGCTCCCATTGTGATCAATCTGACTGCCCTGGCCGACCAGCCTTGAATGGATGCTCACATCTCTCTGCTCTGTAGGGAGACACTGAGACACACTACGCCGCGGTGCACAATAAATGTCTTACCTCGCCTGGAAACCTATGTCAATAAACTCACATTTTGCTCACAATGCTTTACAGATATTTCTGTATCCCGTAACATAAAGATACTAATGTTTGCGGACATACAGTACATGGATGTGCGTGACATTTTTCATCACACTTGCCCTTCATCGTGCATCACCTCCATTTTAAAACGCACTCTAATTTATTACACCTGCAGTAACATTAATTATGTTTAAACCACTGGGGGCAAATTGAATTTCAACTGTCAAACTCCAAAGATTGACTGGTGCAGGCGTAGTGTCAGAAGGTGCAGGCGTAGTGTCAGAACTGTGGTTAATGCAGACTTAGACCTGTCAGGCCCTCGCATGCAAGCTTTAACACCGTAAATACTGACAGTTTGAAAAGTGTACAATATTGTATATTTTCCAAGTTATTTTGCAAGGTTTTAATCTGATAATATAAGAGTGCAGACAGTGTTTTATTATTGGTCAGACTTGGTTATTCAAGCCCATAAGGAAAAGTTTGGAAATTAGACATCAGGGTTCGGGTCCAAGGTTACATAAAATCCTCAAGCGGAACAGAATAACCACCCTGCACACAGATTACAGAAAAACACACTGCATACACCAGCCCCCTATTTGAACAAACGCTACCATTTCTGAATCTGTAGGGTTTAATTTTCTAAATCCCAGGGTGAGGCTGTGATACACACAACCACTCATGCACCACATTTTAAATATAGTCAGGTAATTGTGAGTATCGACATCAGAGCCACTTTCACCTGCACTGTTTAACATTTCATGTTGCCTGCCAGGAAGCCCCGCAGCAAGCTCTATTAACATTCAAATATCCCATTTGTAATATCAGGCACACCCTATAAATACGTAGTTCATAGCATATCAACTGTCCCTAGACAACATCATAGGTAGGTCACCGCTTTGACGGAGCCCAAATCTGAGCACTGAAATCCAAGTGGAACACAAAACAAATACAGGCCTTAGGCGGCGAGAAAGCAAAATCCCATTCCCAAAAAGATTTAGGGAATGGATTTCACATTTAGAAATGAAAAATGAGGCAGCAGTCCAAAGTTATAGCTGGGACACTAATTGGAAGAGAATTGGGCTGGAGAAATAACCTCATAGTCTCGCTGCAGGTGTCAACCATATAGATTATGTGTCCTCTGCGTGGACAGTGATCTATATTTACTATACACTCTGTAAATACACCAATATTTTCTGATTTACTTGTTGGTGACTTTTCACATGAATAAAGGCTATTTTTTAAGTCTGGGACAGCTACGAATTGCTATTGATTAAATTCTAATTCAATTCTCCCCGTTTTGCTGTTACCACCTATCTGTTTTCTGCTAGCGGATGCTGAGATGCACTATCTCCCTAGGCAAGTGTAATTTGAGCACTGAAATGGATGACCCGATGCTTTAATTACCCTTGATACCATGTAGTATGGCCCAGGTGTAGTTCAGCATGGTCCCTTTGGCACTTCTTGGACTACCTTATTACAACAATATTCTTTGGACAAGTAGCAGAACAACATGGTGTTTCATTTTGGAAGCAAAAAGTGGCTGTTTGGCACCAATAAATGTCCATAATGTCTGTTGATCTTCATTGGAAATACTTCAAATTCAATTCAGCACCTTGTGGACATTTCACAGCTGATTGGAACCAGTTTTCAGTGAAATAACAGTTAGGAAACTGGAAGCTGAAGGATCCACATGCTATTTGTTTCAACGGAATAAACCAAAATCATGCATCTCTCTGGGCTCCAACGATGCAGTTGTCAGCAGACACGCTTCCACTTTCAGCCGTGGTTAAATTCAGTATAGCTACAGCTATCTTTCTCTCACATTTTGGAATCATGGTTAAGAGGATGATCATGAAAGTGATGGGTGAAATAAATGAAATTGAAGGGTGGATGAGTCTGAGAATCATAGGACTAAAAACATCTATGTGGAGTGCATCAATGCCACTCAGACTCCATCCCCAATGATGGCGGTTAATTCGATTTTTCCATGCTCAGCAAATTATGCTGATAGGGGGAAACATTTTGCAACTCAATAGCCAGCTGACATGTACTGATAGCATTGTCAACACAGTCAGTTGTGCTGCCTACTAACACGGTTTGAACAGACAATTACAGTTGACATTACAGATGCATGTTCTGCTTATACGCAGCTACAGGTATGAAATACAAAGCCAGCAAAGGATTAAGTTAGTACATGCGTCTAGTCATCTGCTAAATACTGCATTTATTTATCTCCTTACAGATTAAATCCTTGTTTGGCTTTGAGTGCAAAAGCCGCAGACAGTTGCAACACCGAAACACATCAAATCTTTTAAAATGAAATGAGTTGAAATTAAAATTACTTCTGCAATTTAAAAATATGATGCACTACATGCTGCTGATTATATGTGTCATAATTTACAAGCAATTAATTTCCTCTCCAGTTAACAAACAAGCATCTTAAATTGTGATCCTCTCAGCGTGCATTGAATTTGTATTATTATTAGAGTTTTGTTATATTTCACAGCGATGCTTCGATTACTTTATTGGCCTGCTACCTACAATAGTAATATAACACTATGTAATACTAATGGAGGCAAGTGAAAATAACAAAAGACGCTAAATCCATATCACAAGACGCTAAATCCATATCACATTCTAACAAGTACAAAATTCAGGGTGACATTGTGCAAAGAAGCACTGTCATATTCATATTTCTTTACTTAAAACGATCAATATTTCATAGATTAAGTTTTCACCTCCAATTCATTCTCCTTGCATGTGAGGTGCTGTTGTGGCTACTAATTACTTTCTTATGTGCTGCTGATTAGCTTTTGCATGTATTCAAATAAATATGGTTCAGTTGGTGGTGAAGAGCACTGTGTATGATTTCTTCATCAAGAACTGACACTATTGAGCAGCTATTTTCACCTCCGATTCATTCTTCTCGCATGTGACGTGCTGTTGTAGTTATTACTCGCTTAGGGTGCAGCTGATTAGCTTTGTCTCCTGCTAGGCTCGTAGCGAGTGTGTGTGCTTGTGCAAGTGAGGGTTTGTTATGTGTGTGTACGCAAGGATCCTAATCATTTCTGTGGCCACAGAACAAAATAACAAGAGTCTGCAAAATCTGATTGCGCTTTCATTTGACCGCGTAACCGGCGATACTCAAAGCGTGAGCATGTGTGATTTCGGCATCACTGATCACGCAGCTGCTGAATACCAAAAGCCATCTCAGAATCCCTCTTTTTCTCTTCCTTCCCCCCAACTTCATTCTGAAGTGGCAGCAATAATCAGATTACATGTTCCAATGATTGCGGATAACCTTCAGCGTTTTATCTCTCTGGACCTTCTCATTTCTCTCACCCTGACATTTTCACCTAAAAAGAGAATGCTGCTGGAGTTATCCTGAGCTTGTTAGGGCCCCCAATTTATTACGAGAGATTGGGGGGGTACATGTTGTGATTCCCCCGTAAAGTCACTTTTTTGTTAGATTGTAATCTTGTTATGATGATAATCTTCCCTTTTCTAACAGATTTCAAAATAAAGCACTCTTTCTAATAAATGACTGCCAGGGAGGTTGCCATGCAGAGGTTTGCACTTAAGTTCCATATGAACTGAGAAGTCGGAATTTCTGAGTTCCCAGTCGGATATTTCAACTGGAATGCCCCCTGAAGTCAGATTTCCTACTCGGAAAGTCGGAAGTCCCTTCACAACCCCGATCCCAAGATCCAAGATGGCTGCTCCCAAGTTAAAGCTGTAATACTATACTGTTTATTAGCACTTCTGTCTTATTTGTGTGTCATGAAATCAGTCTTACACACAGTACTGTCCAACTTCTATCTGGACATGTACAGTGTTTGTATACGCAAAATACCATGTAATGCATTGTTATCAACTGGTATGGCTAACAATGGCTAGCTTGGCTAGAACGGGCTAATCTTGGTTTTCCAACTTGTACTGGAATGCGGTCAACTCGGGTGTGACGTCATTCCCAGCTCCGACTTCCGAGGTAAATGGAACGCAGCATATGAATGCAATCTCCTTCTGAGGATGGCCAAATAATACTTTGAAACAGAATCATTGTTACCATTTTTTTTAAATTTTTTATCCTTTATTTATTCAGGGAGGGTTCACTGAGAGGCTGGCTCTCTTTTGCAGGAACGCCCTGATCACATTCACACAGTTACACACATTCACACCTGGAAGCTGCCCAGTAGAACCAGTCTGATCTGCTGGCCACTGAGCAGCTCCACTGGAGCAGTTGGGGTTAAGGGCCTTGCTCAAGGGCACCTCAGTGGTGGTAATGAGGGAGGGGCAAGCGCTGCTTTTTCACTTTTCCCACCCAGATTTATCCTGCCGGTCCGGGGGATTGAACCGACGACCTTCCGGTCACAAGCTCGCTTCTCTAACCTTTAGGCCACCACTGCCTCATCATCAAATCGAATGCTCAATCTGAATGTGAGGAATGCAGGAGAACCATGTCTTTGTCTGAGTTTTTGCTTTTTTATTTTCCCTTTTACATTCTCACATTTAAAACGCAACACGCTTAGAGTTCCCCCGCTCTTCCCACTCCCAAGAATGGCCAGCCGAACAGCAATTAAAGTTACAAGGTAGCAGTTTATTTTCTAATATTCTTCAGAGATGAGCAATGCCCAAAACAACAAACAAAAAAGCCCCTTACCCCAACCCTTAACTTCCCTGGAAAAGAAACATCATTGAAATAAAAGGCAAGGATCTATCATATCTCCTAACTGATAAACATGGGAAAAATGGGTTGAAAAAGAAAACAGGTTTCTTACTCCTACGATCTGCTACCTTCATATATACACATGTACAGAACTAAACCTAACAGAGATACTTAACACACATTCACAGAACTAAGTCTAGTCTGGATAGCCGGATGTAGGCTGCTGATTAGTCTGCCATTGGTCGACTGCATTGGCCGACTATTTCAGACTCCCCTGACTCTCCTCCCCTTCTGGTATCGGGTTACCACTAGCGAGACTACCGCTAGTGTGTTAGCGTGACTACCGCTACCTTATTAGCACCGCCCAAAATGATTGTGATTGGTTTAAATAAATGCAAACAAACCAGCGCCAGAATGTTAGAGGGTCCAGCCAGACATTTCTCCAGCGCTGTGGAGATCTGGCTAACGAGACTAAACTAAGCCTAATGGAGATACTTAACATAATTTTACACCAAACAAACTCTCAGGTAACAAGCATAACAGGTATCATAAATCCAAAGTCGACCTCCATTGTTGGAAATGGGTTAGCGGTTAGGGCTCTATTACAGAAAATTACACAGATTATCTCCAGAAGTATCCAACCAGCCTCAGTTAAACAGGTTGGCAAAATAACCAAGAATTAGTTTTATAGAGGTAATTATCTGAGTGGTATCACGCCTGTGAATGTCTTCCACTCTTGACTTCTCTTTCATGGAAGCAGCGGGAGCTTTCTCACTGCCTCCTCCTTATCACACTGTCAAGCCAGCCTGCCTGCTCCCACACTGTACTTGCTAGCAGAAAGGGCACTGCTCGTTAAAGCCAGTGAGGTGGAAATGAGTCACAGCATCTGGTCATGTGGCCGATCTGTACACCGTTGGTGCCCTCTGCTAAGGAACATGGTTTCCCCTGCTCGTTGACATTCAAGCGGTGCTATCATGACTGCTGTTCTCGTCGAATGAGGGAAAAGACCAAATATGCACTTTGAGTAAGATGGGGTGAATTGAACTGCAGGCCCTGCCCTGTGGTTGCTGGATCTTCTGCTGCTGGCATGGTTTGATGTTTTTTTAATGCATTATATTCTCTTCTAGGGGTATTTTGAACTCTTAGCTCACATGTTTCAGATTTACAAGTGACTACAATACACAAGAAGAAGAAGATACACTTTATTAATCCACACAAATGGCCACACATACACACCGCATGCAGGAAGCAGTGACCGCCAAACACACACATACATGCACGGGAGGGTGGCCTGTGGAAATGAGTCTCTGCATTCATGCCATCCTGTTTCTTTGCTGCCCTGTCCATTACGGAGCCTGGGGGCCGATAGCAGGAATGGAGGTGAAAGAGCTTTAAGTTACAAAACACATTATCTTTAACGTCTTTAGGGCTGAAACGATTACTTGAATAACTTGAATAATTCGAGGATCCTCTAATACAAATTTCTGCCTCGAGAATTTATATTACGTCATATTTTCGAATGTGTCATACCGGGCAGGAAGTCAGACACAGGAACGGCATAGAGCAATTTTCAAAATAAAACACCCTGATTGATGATGCCATTGGCTGTCCAGCCTTTGTCAGTTGTTTTCTCAAAACATTTTTTATCTGATTACTCGAATAATTGACAGAATACTCGATTATCAAAATAATCGATAGTTGCAGCCCTAAACGTCTTCAACACATAGGCATAATAAGAACTGGTTTGTCCACCTGTATCCAAAGATATCTACTGTATCAGTTATTTTCATGCACGTGATAATCTTGCAGTGAGCAAAAGGAGAAAAACCTCGTATAACACAACTTTCATTGTGCACAGGTGTGATGAGGTTAAATAAACATGCATTGGAAGATTTAGATAGTTTACCAAGTGGCTTTAAACTGTCACACAGCCGCTGTAGTAAGATCATGTCTTAAGCCACCTTGTGACTTCAAGGAAAAATCCACCCTCGGATGCTCTTACACTGTTATATATCATCAATTTGTGATGTTCAGTGCTTTAGGAGTTACTTTCCCTGAACCCACCATGTCTACTTCTACTACAGTTAGTGATTTCCTACGTTTCCCTGAATTACTTTTGACAACAACCAGAGAATAGACATGAACCTGTTGCACTCAGCTGTGGGTTCTTGATGTAGGTGGAATGCAATAGTCATAGCGGAGCGATATTTTCTAGTCGACTAAAAAGTGAGAGTCATGCCCCTCGCTTGCTCAAAACGCATGTATTTTGGCTGTATTATGGTATATTGAGCCTTCTGTCGGTGGAGAAATTGGTATCGCCGCCTCTGGATGGATTTCTCCCTGATTGTCCATTGTCAGTGCAAAACGGTGAGTCTAGAAAGAAGCCCTTCTCTCTGATTCTGAACGACTGATATCAAAACTTTTAGATTGTAGTTGTGCTGGAAATATCTCACTCCACTCTTATCCAAGGCAATCGGAAAAATACACACATTACAAACAAATTGGACCCGGAAATGCGAGGTATGTGCAATACGGCCAATAGCTGTTTTGTTCTTTTACAGCGTTAAGGTGTTTTTAAAGTGTTTTCTTTAATGTTTCTTTAATGAAAGCACAGAATAGGTACAGTGGGCCTACAGTCAGGGATACTGCTTTCACCATTCAAATACCAGGAACAATGGAAAATGAAAAGAAGCAATAGGAAAGGATTGAAAAGTGTCTAGTTGCTGATTCAAAACTACTGTAGCAGTATAACATTCAGCTAATTTGGATGTAAACATTCAAATGATCAATTCTGATCATGAATCCTCTTAGATGCCACATTGTCTATGATTGTCAATGGAGCTTCTCAATGCTGTGCATCAGATTGGTGTAACAGTCTTACAGTACATCTCTGGTTTTCAGCTGGGAGTTTCACTTTCTTAGCCTACGGTCAGCTAGCAAACTCTCCAATTGAGCAGCATGAGCAGTGTTCATCTTTTTTATTTGACTTGAGGTACAAACAGATAAATTGCATTTCATCATCTGCTGAGTCTAAACAAATTAATTAGCAAACCACAGAGCAACTGACCAGAAATCTATTATCTATCTAATCTGTCTCTTATAAAGAGACCAAGAGCTGTTCAAAGGATAAGCCAAAAGTGGGGTAATAATTTTGCATGCCATGCCTTCTAAATTCTACATAGACTGATTTGCTGACGATGTCATGACAAATATGCACGCACATCTTTGGGGCAAAACGGTCCAAAACATAGCAGGCCACAAGTGTGATGTTCATCAGAAAATGGGTAGAAGTTGCAGTTGTGCAGTAGGCTGTGCTAATAGCAGTGAGCAAGGATTTTAATTCTTTAGTATTCCAAGTGGATCTCATCCACTAGCTATTAAAACATGCTAATCTAAGCAACCAGCTTTATTACAACAATGCTGCTCATTTTAACAATATATTTTTATTTATGTATCAATAATTGATGAAAATCCATGCATAACGCTACAAGACCTGGTATAATCTTTCTGGTTTTGAATGTGCCTTGGGGTAGAAAGCAGAATTTTTTTGTATACAGTGAACAGACCTACAGTGCCACTGTGCCAAGCAGCAACCCTAATGGACTAATCCCATAGGAAAGCAAAATCCAAGAAGATATCTCATTTATAACTTTTATGTCTCCTAGACACTAAGACTAAGATGAGACTAAAGGCATTTTCTCTTATTTCTCAAATTCAACTCAGGAGAAACAATCACATAACAGCTCATGTTGATCTCACTCTTATCAAAACAAGAGATCTCTAAATGATCTCCACAAGACTCTAATTTAACTCTCCTGAATATGAAACCATGAGATTAAAGATCTGAAAGAAAACACAATACTGTTGCATTTTCCTGTTAAAGCCATGGGGCCTACAGCCATACAGTAGGAGCTGATTATCATTATATACTGTATGTCACATGTTAGCATCTTCACAGTGATCTCATGAAGTACTATGAATCCTTTCTCCAGTGTGTCCTGGTGGCTTAGTGATCTAAGGCACATAGCACAACCACGACGTCCTGGGTTTGAATACGGCCTGGGACCTTTGTCGCATGTCATCCCTCCTCTCACCTGATCCTTTCTGTCTCTCTCTACTGCTAACTATCAAAGGCAAAAAAGGAAAATAATGGGATTCCCCCCCCCGTTTTTAAAACGTCCTTTGGCTCTCTGTTATCTTCTCATTGCTCCTAAGGGGGTTTAGGAGAAACATTTCGGATGAAGGTGATCACAAAATGAGACAAAATTGAGGTCGCCCCTCAGGAGATAATGAAAAGACAACTCTGAGCAAAATACTTTTTCCTCTGGGATGGTCTAATAGAACAATGAAAGGATCAAGGCTTTGCAATTTGAAAGCCCCTTGTTGATAAGACCAAATTCAGTGTTCGTAATTAAAGTAAGATACAGGACTCCATTCCTCCAAGTCCTCTTTAACAGCCACACCTAGATGGTCATTCATACACGTAGAGGCTATTTCTGGAAATGGCAAATAGTAGTAGCATATTTGTTGTTGCTTTTGTAGAGTTAAGTTTCCGTGAATGTTATTGAATTTGATTTAAAGCTACGCTGTGTAACTTTGTGGCCGCAAGACTGCACTTTACTACCTACTAAGTCTAGAACCTGTTGAGAGGGAGGACTACTTAATTATTACTAATTATTAAGACATCATTGTTTAATTTTTATATGCTTATAATTTCTATTGTAATTTAACTTTGGTTTGGTGCAATATAATTTGCTCTAACATTAATAAAGAAGCCAGTGCCGCCATATGGGAGTTGTTTTCTTCAGCTAAAGCAACTCTCTGTGTAGCAACTCAACCTCACCATATGGAGAGATGCTGAGCATATTCAGAAACTAACAGCACTGAATAATAATCATTTATATTCAAATTTGTATTGTTTAACTTGAATAATTACTAGGGCTGTCAAACGATTACTTTTTTTAATCGCGATTAATCGCATGTTGTCCATAGTTAACTCGCGATTAATCGCAAATTTATTTGCACATTTTTTGCTGTTCTAAATGTACCTTAAGGTATTTTTTTGATGTTTTTAATACTCTTAACAGCATGAGAAAGTGCTTGCTTTATGCAAATGTTTATTCAGCATTCCAAAACAAGAAATACTGTCAAGATTATCTCCAGTATGCTCAAGAAATATGCTGAAAGCATAACATGACAAACTCAAGCCCAACAACAGATGGGCATATTGACCTGAATGTAACATTCCTTAATAAATACAAACACAATGTAGTCCCCAACTTTACACTTGTAAAGATTAACTTAGATTCCCTGTTTTTTTAAGCAGCTCAATGTAAAACAATGAACCATATGCATCACAAACATTGTAAGTGCATTGGTCAGTTAAATTTTCCATCACTCAAAGATCCTTCACGCTTGCTGCAAATAATCTCACTCCATGTAATTATGTCTAACCTCACATGGAGGAAAATAAAAGGCTCAAAAAATATCCCCTTCTCCTAAGTGGGAATGACGGTCC
>CABFOP010073640.1:3204-31326 GCA_900683385.1 Anoplogaster cornuta
CCTAAACCCCACCCTGTGTAAACCACTCTTTAGGTCAGTGATTTAATTAGTGTCCACCCAAGGAGGATAGTACTTGAATTTGTCACTTGTAATTACATCACTGACCTAAAGAGTGGTTTACACAGGGTGGGGTTTAGGAGTGTACTTTAGGCTCTGAAGAAGGGGTAAGTATGGCTGTGATAGTAAAACCTAAGTAACTTTTAAGACAGCAAAATGGTCACCGTTGTCATACTAGGCAAGTGTGGTTTTGGCTATGCTCATATTTCATCTATAAGTGATCGATAGAAATAATCTGCTAATGGGTTGTGTTTATGTCCAGTGGCCTTATGTCTTGAGCAAAAATCTGCTCACTGAGGTACTATTTGAGCCAATGTCCTTTTTATACTCCTCCCATACTTGGCACCACATTCTCATAGGGCCTGATAGCCTGGCAGTGGTTAATGTGTGCAAATTGTCATTGGGAGTCTTTTTATATCAAGCACCAGTGCTCAGCACTTCTGTGGAAGGTGACTTCAGCATTTCTCTCCCTTCCATCTCATTTAGTGGGTAGATCCATTGTTGAATATACAGTATGGGTCTGTAAAGCAGAAACTGCCCTTGTCTTAGACTGTCCTTGAGATTGCAGTTCTCAGCGAGGTAAAATAAGGAGGGGGTGGGGGAAGCTAAGTTAAACCTTTTTTTTGCCTTTCAGGTTTGACTTTCATACATTGTATGTTCAACTTATATACAGATATCAAATGTATTCATACACACATGCACCACACGCACAGCAAACAATTTCCATTCCTATCAGGATGCAGTCCAGAGTTCCTAGAGCAGTAATGAATTAGCTCTTTGCTGATAATTTATGTAACCACAAGCCCGAAAACTAAACCCCTAACTGTTAGCAGAACTGCAAACATTGCACATGGGAAAATTGCTAGCAGCCTGGCCTTGTTTGATTAATTATTTCATTATTCACTTTTAACACTTTGTCAATAACCTGACTTCTCCAAACCTAAACCTAACGTACAACAACCATGTCCATGGCTCAAATTAAATAGTGAAAATGCTGTGGCAGCTCTGTTGATTTGACCTGTTAATCACATCACAAGCTAGCAATTGTGTTCAATACCCTCCCTTTATTTATTATCACCATGGTAATTCACTTTGTGAGGTTTGAGTGTTGCAAGGCACTTGAGAAGGTGGAAGTGGTCATGTTTGTTATTCTTTTTTTGTACATTCAGCTCAAGTTCTGTGCTACAAAGAACTGCAGATACCTCTCAGCTGATGTCATGACTTTGTGGCCACTCCAGAGGAGCATGAGTGCACAAAGGGGCTGTAAATTACATTTCAGGGCTAGGCAAGAATGTGTTCAAAAGGCCAGAAACCTTTGTACCACACCATTATTTTTAATGCACTGCCCTGAGCCACATCAGCTGCCTACACTGGGGCTCGGGGCTAACATCATGTAACACACACAGGAGGGAAAAGATGAGTGTTGTGAAAATGTCCTTTATATACTTGACCCAGCCTCACTTGTATGATTTGTTTTCCCCTAGTTTTAGTGAGTCATGTTGATCAGTCATGAACACTATGGTTTTACAATCCTAAATCTGTCCTGCTGAAGGAAATAACCATACAGTTACAGCACCCTGGTTTTGAAATGCTATCATGTTTACCATTAGAAAATGAATGTTGCGCTGCACCCTGTCCTTTTCCCCTCAGCCAGACATAGAGGTATAATCAGGGGCATCACATACCCCAGAATGAGAACAATTTTGACTTCTTAACGGACAGCTAAATTATCTCTTGGGCACTTTGTTTTACAATACCTTACAATACTTTAATAGGAATTGCCTTTTAGGCCGCATGGATTGTCACATCCAATTATTATATTCAACACGCACCCATGCTCCCAGGCTTGCTCCTGGCTATTGTGTTTGATCAGGTACACATTTGACTCACTATAGAATCAACTAATTGTCCGTTCGACCTTGAACGGGCTGAAGGGAGTTTGGAAAGGAGCTATCTTGCACAATTAATTCCCTTTGCTGCCTCCCTCTCTTTCTCCATTTAAATGAACACCTTTGCGTGTCAATTTTCTTTCACAAGATTATTACTTGATGGTATTTTGGTACATTTTTGAAAGAGAAATCATTACTATCATCATTTGATAGTAATGATCAGCTTGATCAGAAACTTTTCCATTTAGGTGAGTTTATGCAGTTGTCACAATCAAGAAAATTTTGATTCATATATGATGTGCCTGCAAAGAGTTTTAGGGATTTTACATATCCTTCATTCAGCATTAATCACCATTATTATCTCTGGGTTTTTAAACAGAATAATAGGTGACTAGCTTGTCAAATAATGCACTTGTAGCTTGTTCACCGTATTTTTTTCTGCCTCTCTTTCACTTATTACATTTGGTTTTGATGACATTATTGTAAATCAAGAAGCTAATTGAGTGCACATAGCCTGTACTAAGAACTAAAATTAGTAGAATTCACCTCATTCACTCAGCTGGTCTTTGGACAAAAACATATAAATCTAAAATTGTCTTTCAACATTGAACCCCTCAGTCCAGTTGCTATAGCCCCTGATTTGGACCCTCTAGGGGAATCTGGCCTCCAGCTCTTCCCATCTCTTAAAGGTTAGTAGCGTTTCCTACCCAAACTATGACGTCAATAAAATCTCGCCACTGCGAATTAGGTGAATTAACTTTTCGATGAATTATGGTTTCCAATAAGCAACACTTCATTAATGTTGTGCATGTGCATGAGACGAGCCAACATGGTGCTAGATGCCAGAAAACCTTTCACAAGAGTAAACCCTAAGTGCACCTTATTACTTAAGGGCCACTGAAAGAGATAAAGATGCTTAATATATTGCACCAAACTTTGCACACTATGTTGAGGGACTTAATCTACACTCAGCATCCAGATGGGTGGGTCAGGGTGCTTTGAGTAATCAACAGCTCACAGCTGTAAAGAAAACAACCACTTTGAAGGTGCAGTATGCCTTCATGTGGGATTAGAATTCATTACACCTATTTGCAATGACTTAAGAAATAGCATGTTGGTATGTAATGCTGCCTTTAAACATACAAACAATACCCTTCCATCACTGTCTAAACACATTTTGCAGTTCAATCTGAAGTCACTTATTTGTAATACACTCTAATTCTGAGAAGATTCATCGATTGAGGTATCTTCTCCTGCCAGATACCCAAAAGCATTGTTGGAAGGAGGCCACGATTGTTGTTTGGCTGTGTGCAGGCTATGACATCTCAAAGCTGTTTCCAGTCTGATTTTCCTCATGAAAATTTAATGAAGAAAGCGTTTCCAAAAAGGTGCCGTTTACGAGAGCAACGGAAGACACTAATTAGCCGTATCACAGGGAAAGGGAACTTAAAGGTGTGCATAAACCTCATTGGCATTCAGAATAAGCTTTGCTTTTTTTAGCTATAACATTGTGGAGAGGCAGACATTCTGCACATGAGCATCTTACAGTTTGTGGAATATTCCACTCAGCCACTCTCATCTCTCGCAGCAAATCAAATCCACTTCCTGTTCAGAGCCTTGAGCTCCAGACAAAGCTGCTGTAGGCCTTTGATTTTCTTTGTTTTGCTAAAACAACGTGTTTGAAGCAGGGAGCTACGCTAGTTATCTCGTCTCACATCTCTAACAGCAGCAAGAGTGTGCCCTTATTCAGTTGATACGGTGGGGCACAGGCAGGAACAAGACAGCTTATACAACATGGCAAAGCCACCTGCCATCATAACAGAGCATCAAAGAAACATTCAACTATATACACATCTACTTCAACTGAATAGAGGCTTTTTATTCATTAAAAGGTCAGATATTTCCTCCATGAATGAATCTTGTCCTTTATTTTGAGTGTTCTGTTTCCATTTTCATTTTCTGTCCTTGTCAATACTTAACCTGGTGAGGGAAAAATGTATTTTAATGTTATGTTAATACACAGAGAAACAAGTTGACACACTAGCGAGTTAATAAAGCAGTAAAAGCAGGAAAGTACCTCTTTCTTCCATCATGCTACTGTGCTGTCCCTTTACCTACGATATCTACCAACAACATTTCTTCCTCTGTCTCTCTATTTGCCTCTACTCTCTACTCATTCTGGCACTTTTCAAAGTTTTGGTTATCATTTCCATTGCCTCTCCCTCCTCGCCTGCTTTGCATAGCTCTGGGTTCCAGGAGGTCCACTGACTTGCTCGATATGAACTTATGGTGTCTCCTCTCTATTTGCAGAGGACCAGCTACCCCCTGGTTTCCCCACCATAGACATGGGCCCACAGTTGAAAGTGGTGGAGCGAACACGCACCGCCACCATGCTCTGTGCCGCCAGCGGCAACCCTGACCCAGACATCTCCTGGTTCAAGGACTTCCTCCCCGTCAACACCACCAGCAACAATGGACGCATTAAGCAGCTCAGATCAGGTATGGTTTCTCTGCCGCCACCTCATTTCTAAAAGTGGGAGTCCTCCTTGTTTTCCTCTCTCTGATCTTGTTAGTCCCCTCCGTTTTCTCGTCCTCTTCTTCCTCCCATACTTTAACTTCTCGCTTGGCTTTAATTTTGTAGGTAATGGCATTGTTTCTACTACTTCCTGTCCTATTCTCTCTGTATGCTCTGGTGTGCGTTGTCTGTATGTCCGTCTCCCCTTGTCTTCCAGTGTTGTCATGGGCTGTCAGGGTTGTCCCCGTATGTGTTTGTTGGCTTCTGTCCTAACTTCCTCATTGCCCACTGCTGTGACTTTTTACAATGAGTTCTTTTGATATTGCGTTGGTGCAGTTATGTACGTATTTATTTATTTTTCGGATCCATTCCCTTCATTTATTATGTTTTTGTTAACAATTAATGTTCAGCATTTGGCTTCACTCAAAGGAGCACCCATGATTTTCAACAATTTGGTTAAAATAGGAAAACGTGCATAAAAAGAACAGTGTGAAATAAAAAAAATATTCATCATTCATTGTGGATTTTTTTTTTTGAGATTTTAATTTCAAACTAGGGATCCTCAAACCTCCTTTTAAAATAACATTGGATTTGTATGAGAAGTATATTTTGGTCAAAGCAACTTTTCATTGGAATAACATTCCAGACACTAACTAGCCACAGTAGTGTGTACAATTCCATAAAGCTTTTCCCTGAGCCCTTGATTCTTTGAATTTATGACACCTGCTTTTCTGTGTAGACTCCAGCTTTGTTTTTATTTGCCTGTGACATACCCTAATATACCCATTCCCCTGAATATTCTAACTTTGATTTTAAAATCGCCATACCAAGAAATTATTAGTCTATTTTCTAACAGCGTTACGTAAATTATAGCTTACAGCTTTATTTGCCAAGCTGTTGACATCCGCACAACTACTGGTAAATTTAAAGTCTTCTATGTCTGACCACCTGATTTCACAGCTGTTCTTTGTTAAATCATCATGTTAACCTTACTTTTGCCTTGTTTTCAACAGAACTGTGTAGAATTAACCCTTATTTGCTAATGTGCGACTTTGATTCACATAGAGTTGATGAAGCATTAACAAAACCTTGTTAACTAAACTTAAGGAATATAATCATATTTTTATGCTGTCTCTCTTCTCTCCGTATATTTAAATCTACAGAATCCTTTGGTAAGTGCTTAGCTCTGAAGCACACATCACCCCCCACTAATTTCCATGTTTCCAACAACTATTAAAATGCATGGCATGCATTTTACTAACAGTTTAGTTACAGAGGTAATACTAGGGGGTACACACACTCTTCCCTCACCCCAAGTGTCCTATCACTACCAGCTGTAGTAGCAGTTTTATCCAGAGCATTTTGTTACCAATCCTTAAGTTAGTAGATGCCACATCCTGACCTGGGTAATAAAAACTTCTGACCTGTCCTCACGTGTTTGTTACTCACTCACTGATCCACTCATTCACGTACTCAATCTCTTAACACCAGCACTGTAGGTATGGAAATTTGGATGAATTTTAGGGAGGTGACCAGCTTCTGCATAGCTCAGGTCAAGCAAAAGGGTTCCAGGTCTCTTAAACAAGTCTCCTTTCCCTCTCATTTGCAAAGTCCTGAAAGTCTTTCCCTTCAGTAGATGGTCTTCAGAAGCCATTGCCACTTCCAAAATGGCACCTCCCCCGTGGCACATCAATGTACAAGTTCTTCTCTCTGACCTGTGATTTTCCTATGATGAATCCTGTCTTTTTTGCCAATAGAGTACAGAAAAGTTCTCCTTCTCTTCCTCTCTCCTTTCTCTTTCCTCTAGTATCTTTATTTACGTACCTGTTAAATCTAATTTGATTCTTCTTCCAAAGCCCCCAGCCTCTATCTTCTCGTACTAATGCTTCTTCTTTCTAATCTTATTTGCATTCATATTATCCACCCAGGTGGTACACCAATAAGAGGTAAGAGTGCTGAACTGATGTTCACAGAATGAAAATAAAACAAATTCATTCTTGCTGTCAATCCATCCATTCACTTGAATCGCCTCCATTTTCGTCCTGTTTACCGAGTCCAAATCCCATTTTGTTCATACGGACCTTCCTTATTATTTGTCCTGTTTTGTTGACTAAATTTGTACTCCATTTTTATGTCTATGCTTTATTTACTCCTTTGTATTCTGGTTTCGAGAGCCTCTTTAACTCAGTTGTGATATGCTTGCACCGGCTCAAATAAGCATATCCAATGACAATTATTTTTTTAAACTATATTTTTCTGTTCATTTTTGTTTTCTTTTTGGCCATAGCGAATCATGTGTCCCTCTTTTTGTCCAACTAAAACAACCAAGCATTTTTCCCCCTTAGCTGTTCTTGTTCAGCACTAAAAATATGCACAGATGCTGTGGAATCACGCAGGCATGCTGAAGACAACATTGCCTCTCCTCTGCTTTTTTCTCCCAAAGAATTCTTTCTATCTTTGCAAACTATTTTTTTTTAATTTCTTCTATTTGCTTTCCTCTCCTGTACCTTCTACAAAAAAGCCCAAACAACTACTTTTTTGATAAAGTTTCTACGGTGCTTTTTTTCCTCTTTCACCTATTTTTCTTACTTTTCTTGGGTTTGGAGGCTATTTTACTTTTTGACTTTTTTTTCTTCAGGGTTTGGGTGAAGGCAAACAGTAGAGTCTGGCGAGGACCTGCTCATTTTTGCCGTGTGACATGGAGTTGGAGAGTTGTTGATGCATAAAGCTATTTTTCCCCGGGTCATGTGACACCACACTGCTGATCCCATTGGTGGATTTTTATGGGTGTCTTTTGTAGCTTTCACAAGCTAAAGCAGTGGTTGGTTGCCTTCTTGTCGACTCAGGCAAATATTTTGAATTTTGTCTTCTAATACAATTGCATTTTATTTTTCAGCTAAGGGTTGTCAGAAGGTTGTAAGTTGTGCCGACATACATTTCTTGCTATTTGGGAAGATTTGCATGTCAAAACTTTTGTTACAGAGGGTTATATATTGGTTTTGCCTTATACAATACTTTAATTAATATTTTTCCACATATATAAGCAGCATTTTTCAATTTTTTGTATGTGCTGCATTTTTTTAAAGTAACTTCACCCAGATGAAGTCCTAAATTATTCTGTTAAATGAATATTACACTTGATCTGTGATTGAATATGCTAAAATTCATACCTAAATTTCCTTTTTTTCAATTGTCCTCCCTTGTTATGCTGCTTTCTTATACTGTAAACCTCTTTTGTTTGATCCATGCTTCCCTGAAGCAGTATCACTCATCCCCATATTGACCAGTCCAGTGACATGTTGTATATCGTAGGGCTTGCCCCTATTCCTCAAAGTGAAATTATGACATCTTTTTGACATTGGCGTTAAGATGAGTGCCTTTTTAGACCCTGCAATATGTATTCAGGCTTTTTTTTCTCCAGAAGCCACCAACAAGGTAAAGGTATAATAGACAATACATAACTTAGAGTTTCTCTGGGTTGACATGTTTTTCCCTTATTGTTACTTTAGGCTTGCTAACAGGGACAAGATACTTGTATTGCATGAGTGTTATTTGCACTTATTCCTAACCTATTGTAGGTTAACTGAGGCTCCATTTAGCCTCAGCCGATGGATCAGGCTGTGATAATGATGGGGGAAAAACTTGCAATTTTATAGCTTTTCCAAACATGTTGCACTTACCACTGTAAAAAGTAGTTGATTGTGGTAGATATGTAAATACTTCATATATGTGGCAACAAAGTGGCAATTCTCTAATAGATATGATGGGACTTTATTTGATTACCAACACGACTTCCCTAAAACTGTCCAACTACTGAAGCTTGAGTGGACAAAGCAAAACTAGAAATAAGGGGACTGATGTTGGCCCCTCTGAGGTTCAAGCAAGACCTTTTCTTTTTCTTTTTGCTTGTGAAGTTGAAACGAACAACAGAATTTTAACCAACCGCACTCCATTGCCCGTTTGTTATTCCCAACCAGGAGCCCTCCAGATAGAGCAGAGTGAAGAGTCTGACCAGGGGAAGTATGAATGTGTGGCAACCAACAATGATGGAACCCGCTACTCTGCCCCGGCCAATCTATACGTCAGAGGTAGGAAACACTGATTAACACGCCTCTATGAAGCAGTATGTTATCCTTCTCTTAAAAATTCATGAAGAATCTTCAGGAATACTAAATGTGATCTCTATAAATGATGCAACTGGTGAGACAAGGTTTTTCGAGTAAAAAAATCAGCCAATAAAGTCTCCTGTGTCGATATCCCACGAAGCAATTGTAAGTATGTTTGTTGTTTTTTTGCACTTGACCTACCTGCACTGATTTGAATGTGCTCTGTTATGTGTTTCTGGTCTTTTATTTTTATAATCCTGAATCTAACTCCAATGGCTTGACTGTTTGCAGTGTTTACCTACTAATTGCCTATCACACCTGACTGTGGGAGGAGGAAAGGGTGGACACCCTCCCTCCTCCCGTCCCAACTTTTTCCCTAGCAGTGAGCAGATCCTTTCTGATCTTTTTTCCCCTCTGTCTTTTTATTTCTCCTTTTGAGCAAGATTGGAAGGACATCTTTAATCCTCATCAATTTATGTCAACAAAATCTAAATTAAGTGTTGAAAGGAGTATACATAATTTTCAAAATCTAGTATAGGTGACTAGAATTTACCTTAACTTATTTTCTCATTGTAATAACATGTTAGAAATATATATTTTTTTTTTTTAAAAGCTTAAATGAATTCAGTCTATACAATATAGTACCTTGCTAGTATAATAGCAGTGGCTTGCTTTCAGTAACAATCTTTATGCCAGTGGATGTGATCTCTCACTGCTTTGTCGTGTTGCTCTCTGTGTGAAAATCAAATTAATAGGCTCATTTGAATACATGTTATCGCTCTATATATGCTTTTAGTTGCAGCTATACTGCAGTAAAAGTCACATGTTACTCTGTTACTGAACATTTCTAAAATTTTATTTTATTTTCATATAAACTGCAATGCTGTTCAGCCTTCTGGTTAGCAGTCATCAATTAAAAATCAGTTAGTAATTTTGACCTTACACATTGAAAGAAAATATCATTTCAACCTTGTAAAATGTATAATACTCTATAATACTCCAGTACTCAACTACATACAACAGTGTTCAGATGAATGTAAGCTAACCACATGACTGGAACGAGATTGGTAAATATTCTCTCTGATTGAAATGTTTAACTGCTGATAGGTGCCATGGAGGTGCAATGGACTCCCTAAACCTTTGAGACAGAAGGTCCTTCAAATTGTTTTCAAGTAGCATTTGAACACCTTGAACATGGCCTTTTTACTCTCTCTGTGTTTCCCTTTTTTCCCTGTGTTTCCCTAATTTTATTCTGCATCAAAACCCCTACATCCCTCAGAGCTGCGAGAAGGTTGGTGTGTTTTTTACTTTTTAACAATGTCACAAAACAGAAATAAAGTTCATTTGTTTGCCACAACAACAACAACAACAAAAAACATCACATCTTGAAGAATTAAAATGAAATGACTGTACTGTGGCTGCACTTCCATGGCCTTTTTTTCAAGCTTTTTATTTTTTCAGTCTTTATCTCTATTGATGTCATTTCTATTGTTGGTTGCATACGGTGTTTATGTTCCCATTGATAATGGCCCTGGTTCGTGCCAGAATGATTCACTGTTCAAAAAAGTGGTGCATGTTTGCATCCTTGGAAGTCCGGTGTGATATTACGTTATATTTGCATCGTTGGGAGTGTCTATTTGCATGGTCACCTGTTTATGCTCGGTCCAGTCATCCCCTTTCCCCACCCCTTGCCCATCCCCATCCCTCCTCCTGTCAGTGTTTGTGCTTGGTTACTCCGGCCAATGCGAGACAATAGCAGGCCAAGGGGAAAAGAAAAATGGTAGGCTAGTTGTAGTGTGACATGCAGCACCAAAGCAGGAAGGATGTCCTTGATCACTCTGGACTCCTGGACTGAAAGCTGCTTTGCTCTATGGATGCCTTGCCACTCCATAATGAGTTGTGAATCTCTTTGTACAGCCATTTACTACGCTCAATATTTTCACTATGTTGCTCGCCCAAACAAAGTTTCTCACAGACAAAAAATGTGTTTAAGTCCACCCTTTGTTGTAATCATCACTAAAGCACTGAGCTGTAAAAACACCCTCAGGGATTATACATTTCCTCTGACAAAGATGTTTCAATTCATGAAAGAATGATATATTTGGAGCAATATCCACAAGACTTGACAAATGTAATGATATTCACATGAGCGGGATAACATTGTGTCTGTGGGGAGCATGATCCAATTGGATATTAATTAAATATTTAGCAAGATAAAAGTTGTATTTAATAATGCAAGCAGTTCCCCTAGATTTCCTCTCTGGAGAGGAGCAATCTGCTCAACAGAACGTGCTTTGTCAAATGGTGGTATAGGCAGCAGGAAGCACAATGGTATGTTGTATTTTAAAGTACTAAATGTCTACACACACAGATAGTGTTTTTGCCGTTGTCCTACCACAACATTACATGCAGATATACATGTGAATGTTAACGGTAACAGGAACTATGAATCATGAGTTAATCAAGGATCTATACAGTAAATCTTGGTATTCCGACTTTTAGAAGGGTCACATTCCTCATGACTACGCTCATGGTTCACTGAAGAACCGTATGAATAATCTTATCCAAACCATAGAGAACAGGACATTCTCTAAATAGCCCCTTCAGTCATCAATATGCCGTCGAGTAAACCAACCAGATACCCACAGGAATCCAACTGAAGTACTTTAAACAGTAACCCTGACTACATTCTTTTGATTTCCCCACAAATCCTTCCCACAAATTCTTTAAAACCAACACTTGGTACTCCCATTCCATTTTCCCTATGCCCCTCACCATTCACCACCTCACCATATATGCTCAAATAATTTTAGATTCAAATCCTCCCTGGTCAAACCTGACATCCCTTTCATTAACCCTTTGTACCAAGATGATGTTACTTTCTTACATATCTGTAAGAGTGTGTTTTAACTTCCACACACACTGTGGTATCAATTTTTTTCTTGTGCCTGCATTACTTATTATTTTGCCCCTGCAGCCCATGCGAAAGTCCGCTATCATTCTTGTGTGCATGACAGAGACCATCACGTCCCTCCAGTCGGTCTTGAATCTGCCCATGTACATTACAGATGTTTTGGTTCACTTGAAAGTTTACTTTTTCTTTTGCATTTTTGCCTCTTAAGTTTCGGCTTTGAAAATATTTACTTTGGAATGTCCACTATGCCATTTTAGATTGATTCTGACAAGCACACAAAATACTGTTCCACATTGTTGGGTTTCTCCCTTCTGAGGGGTATGTATCTATGTATGTGTGATGTGACAATGTGATGCGGCACATTATTTCACATCAGCTGGAAGTGTGCAGCATAAAACTTGTTTCTATGCATACAACTCTGGAGTGCTGTTGACTCTTCAGTATGTTGTGCTGTTCTGTTTATCTGTACCAATGGCAATACAGTATTTTGTGCATTGTGCTTGTGTTGTTGTTATCCATTCATCATTGAAATTTGTAAGTCTTGGATCAAATGTGTTACCTTTCCATCAATCATTCACAAATTATCTTATGTACAAACCGATTTCATTGTTTTCTTCTTGCCCAATGAGGGAAACTCTGGACAGTTTAATTTTCTGTTTTGGTTTTCACACCACCTTTTGTCTTTTGCAGTACGCCGGGTACCTCCACGATTCTCCATCCCACCCACAGACAATGAGATCATGCCAGGCGGTAGTGTCAATATCACATGTGTGGCAGTGGGCTCTCCCATGCCGTATGTGAAGTGGATGCTGGGTGCTGAAGACCTTACACCTGAGGACGACATGCCCATCGGACGGAATGTCTTGGAGCTTACGGACGTCCGCCAGTCAGCTAACTACACCTGTGTGGCCATGTCAACGCTGGGGGTGATAGAGGCAGTGGCACAGATAACAGTGAAAGGTAAGGCTGGTCGATGTTTATGAGTAAAAGTTCAGCAGTTTGCACTATGCGGTATATGTTAACGCTAGCTGAAAGACTTCTCAGTTAACATATAGCGGTTTAAAAACTTCACATTCTGAATGTAGTTTAAAAAAACCTCTTTCAATTTATAGTCACTATATATTTAAGAGAAAATTATTTCCGAGTGGAGACTGCTGGCAGTGCTTTAAAAAAAAAAAAGCTTTGTTATTTACCTCTCCCTGCCGCGATAAGTCATCTGTAGAGGATTCCTTAAAGCTTTAGACAAGCGCTGGCACCAGCCTCAGTGCTTTAGATGCCAGATTGAGAATATAGTGAAGTGCTTATCTCCCAGCTGGAAGGCTAGAGCCACAGCTCACCATTTTTGTTCGTAAGAGGTGGAAGGACGGGACATGAGGGGGCTGTGAAAGGCAGTGAGTATTGTTTGGTGTCCTCTGTACACATTGTACTTATCTGAGTGTAATATCTACACTGCAGCATACCAGAAGGATATCCCAGATCGGTGTCTCCATGTGCATGTGCACACAAGAGACAGAAAAATGCACACACGCTCAGCTTTGTTTTTCTAGACATAACAGAGATATTAGTCACAATATAACAGAGGCTGGCAGCGAGCTCCCCCTGAAGCATACTTAAGATGGCATATAAACACAATCTATTGCCCTGATATCTTTGGCCATGCACCACTGGTGTGGGTGAATTAAAGCAATAAATTTACCTGCTAAATTATTAAAGAAATAAACACTGGGAAAACCCCAGATTAACAGCTGTGCAGAGCATTGTCGGCTGTTTTTCTTTTTTTCGGGGTAGGGGGGTAGGAAAGTAAAACAGTATTAAGACTTAATAAAGCCACTTAAGAATAAGTCTAATACTTATGAGTCTAATGATTCCATATATCGTCACTGGCAAGTATTCTATGCTGGTATGTTAATGTATTATTCAGCTGTAATGTGTTCAAATGAATTCTGCACTACCCTTGATAGAAAATGAATAACTACACAGAAATATGAGTTTGTACAGTTTTGTGTATTGTTTATTAATGTGTATTTCATCTTTGTCATCACAGCACTGCCCAAGCCTCCTGGCATTCCTGTGGTGACAGAACGCACAGCCACCAGCATAACATTGACGTGGGACTCTGGAAATCCCGAACCAGTGTCTTACTACATCATCCAGCACAAGTCCAAGTTCTCAGAGGACTCGTACAAGGAGATTGATGGTGTTGCCACCACTCGCTACAGCGTGGGCGGCCTCAGCCCCTACTCTGACTACGAGTTCCGGGTGGTGGCGGTGAACAACATCGGGCGTGGGCCACCCAGCGAGAGCATCGAGGCCAAGACGGCTGAGCAGGCGCCCAGCACCGCACCGAGGCAGGTCAGGGGTCGTATGCTGAGTGCCACAACGGCGGTCATCCACTGGGATGAACCAGAGGAGGCCAACGGGCAGATCATGGGCTACCGAGTCTACTACACCATGGATTCCAACCAGCACGTCAACCTCTGGGAGAAGCAGATTGTTCGGGGGTCTAACTTTCTTACTATCCAGGGCCTTATCCCTAATAAGACCTACTACATCAAGGTTCTAGCCTACACTTCAGTGGGTGACGGGCCACTCTCTCCAGACCTTCAGATCATCGCTAAGACGGGAGGTGAGAACCGTTTATTTTTGTAGTCCAACAATCCAAAAAGAAATTGAATAGTTAAAGGTAGTACGAGCAATATTCTGAGCAGCATTTTCGGTTATATTAGTAGAAAATGTCTTTATATCCCGACAGAAATCAATAAATCAAGTCCTCTGAAAGAAAAATGGGAAGAATCCGGTGTCTGTAGCAGCGGTAATACTGTAATACTGTAATAAGTACGTCCAATCATTTCATTCAGTCCGAATGAAATGATTGGACAGACTACGTGTCTGTTAACGTGCCCTTCAGCTCGAATTAAATGATTAGATGGCCCATTTGGCTGCAATGAAATGATTGGATGACTTACTTGCCTGTTGACTTGCATTCCCAAACAACCGGGAAACCAGGCTCGAGTAGTTAACACTGGACAATGGTGGGATGGGGACTTTATTGCTAAAAAACACTAACCAAGCTACAACGGACAAGCAGAGTTCTGGACACCACATTTCCCACACCCGTCTTCACGTCGGCGGTTTGGTGCTGTAATTCGCCATTCTTTGGTCGCTGCAACCGAGGAAAGCATTCAGGAAATCCATTTCTCAGAACTACTACGCCGCACTACGCCGCGATATGGAGTTTTGTACTGAAACACCGTAACTGAGCTATATTGGACAAACGGACTTCTGGACAGCATATTTCCACACCACTCCACATTTCAGCAGCGTACGGCACTGCTGCTAATGAGGTAAACACAAAACGAAACCAAAACACTCAGAATTGCTCGTACTACCTTTAATGAGTCTATAGAGATTGTTTGGGATGAACAAGTTGACAGCTAAAAATATACTTTCAGACTCCATAATTAGTTGGAGTGTCAAAAGAAATATTTTTCGCTGCCACTTTTTTTTTTAACAAAGTCTTTTCCAATAATTCATCTTCACTAATGAGTTAAAATTGTAAACCACAGCTGTAAACAATCTCCAGGCTTTCAATCAACACTTTTCATTTGGCTTTCCGAATGACGAAAAATTGTTTATTAGTATCATTAGTATAATTTATTAAAAACAACAACAATTTGTTTGCTTCTTATGTAAAATTCATACATGTATTAAGTGTGAAGAAACCCTGGAATCTGTGTTGGTATGTAGCTTTACCATTGTGGTTGAAATGACTGCTCCTCTAGAAATACAATGTGGCTGTAGTAGCAATAACTGTAGCAACAAAGTTGCATCTCTGGAAGTATGATTAAAACGATAATGAATAGTACATGATATAGAGAGTAATGAATTCATCTCTGCATTCCACTTCCAGTTCCCTCTCAACCAACCGACTTTAAAGGAGAAGCCAAATCAGAAACAAGTATATTACTTTCATGGATTGCCCCAGCCCAGACTGGACAGGATAATCAAATCACAGGATATGAACTTTTATACAAGAAGAGGGATGACAAAGAGGAGGTAATTATTTCCTTGTATTCAGTCAAACAGTAAAATCAAATAGTCAAATAGTAAAAGAGGATGGATGGTCTTTACCTTGTACAGTAATTTGTCAATCAAGAAAAGCCTTCTAAATTGACTTTTAGATACTTTCATGTGATTGTCTAAATTTACAGATCTTTTTTTAAACTCTCACACTTGCATAAGCTTGTCTAAACTGTCAAATTATATGTGTATTTCAAATGTTTGTTCACTTGTATTCATATTTTTATTTGAAACTGTGGTATGAAAAATAAAGTGACAATGTGAAACTTTTGTTCACAGAAACGCATCAGTTTCGAGCCTACCACCACATACCTACTGAAGGACTTGAAGCCCTTCACTACTTATACTTTCCAGCTAGCTGCCCGTAGTAAACATGGAGTTGGAGCTTACACCAATGAGATCTCTGCTGAAACTCCACAAACACGTAGGTCCTCCTCCGTATCTAATCTATAGATATAGAGAAACAGAGTTGAAACCATTCGGGAAGAAACAAAAACGCCTCTATTTTCAAATGCATTCCTAATTGTATGTGTGCTGCACAATCCAGTGATGAAAAAAAAACAAAAAAACAATATGAGCAATGTCTTGTGCACATACAAATGGAATACAATTTTTTTCAAGGGTAGATGCATTTGAAAATAGAACTGATTTAAACATTTGAATTAGCAAATACATGTTTTGAAGTCTACCTGGCCACGAACTATTCACTTTGAAAAGGATGCATGGACATTGTATACCCGGGCTTTCCTGTGAGGTCAGGAGGCAAAGTTACAGGAACCACTCCTCTGCACCTTTGTTGTGCAAAAACATTCTTGACTCAAGCGAATAACCTTGAATTATTCATATGAATGCCCATATCCGCTTTATCCAATTGCCTCTCTCTATATTCGTGAAAGGGCATGGTTGGCCTATTATAGGAAACCTTGTCTCTTGACATTGCATGTTAGCCCAAAAAACAGAATAGCATATTGAGACTGAGCTTTCTATGCAGCTAAACAGCGCCACTTATCTGGAGGTCAAAGGGTTTTCCCCCCATTTACTTCATGAATGAGCATTGACGTTAATCCTCAAAATCAAACAGAAATCAAGAAGGTTGTGGCATAAAGATATCGTAGAAAGCTCAAGTATTGTCTCTGTACAGTAGTTAGGGACATTCCCATCCAAAGGGCCTCAGGTTTATGAAACAGATGGAAATTGCAAAATTGGATTAAGAAATAAAAGAACATCCAGCACAGTTTATCTTGTTTTGATCGCCACTCAGAGGAGAATTCTACTCAAAACAAAATTTGGGAAAAAAAGACCTGTAGCCTTTGCAAATCTGATGTAAATCTGAGGTCTCTGAAAGACAAGGGCAGAGAGAAGGTAGGTATAAAAGTTCAAAAGTTCTGCCAAGATGTATGTTCAGAGGTAAACGATAAGTACATTTAAAACAAAGTGCATGCCGACATTAACAGACTTTAATAAATCAGTCATGTCTCCTTGGGAAGTTTTCTGTTGTACAATCAGGCTTTTACCACAAACCAACAGGCTTCGGAAAGGTTGGTGACAAATACAACATTTTCTACTTTGAACTAGTTAAAGCATCAACCTTTATGTTTTTGGATTGATGGTAACTGCTTGCCAAATTTGCCATAGTTATTACCTAATTTAATTTGGAATGATTTATCTTATAACTTATTTCTGATATACATTAAAATATATTTAATATATTTACATATTTGTTTCTTTGTCAAATCTAAGGAATAAAGAATCTAGACTAATAACATAGTAGGATATCGTTGCTGTCGGGTGAAAGCCTTGTATCTGCTAAATGTAATTTTTTCAGGAACTGTCAGCTTGACAACCATGAATTTTTCAATCCCAAGGAATCATAGAATTTCCCCAACCCGTAGAAGACCATGTAATCCTTCAATTCAAGTTAAAACATGAAAATGACCAAAACTGAAGTTACAAGGTTTTCACAGCGATATGTACGATATTTATTTATTTTAGTTCTTTTTTTGGTTTTGGTTGTTTTACTAAGGTAGGTTACATATTGTAAAATCATCCTTTGTCAAATCAACCCCTTCCATACATCATCGGTGTGTATAATTTGGTGTTGGTCTTTTGCCTTTTGTTTTCTATTTATTTGTGATATTTCATTTACCTAAAATACCTTTTATTCAACCACATAAGTCCTTGTGCTTTGTCCTCATTTTGTGTTATTTTATGTCCCTCTTCCTTTTCTTTGTTTGGTCATTTCTACCATCACCATCCCGATGAAAACAAAAAACTGTGAAACTCCTTTAAAACAAAATCCAAATCAATGAACGGCCCGATCAAACAAAAACTCTACTCCAAATCCAATCCACCAATCAGAGCCATCGGGCCCACCTCAGGATGTCAAGTGCTATAGCCCCAGCTCCACCAACATCCTGGTAAGTTGGCGGCCACCCCCAATGGAGTTACAAAATGGGATCATAACAAGATACACAGTACATTATGCTGCAACTGAAGGAGAGGATACTACCACTCGCCAAATCTCCAACGTCCCTCCGGAAAATTCCCAGTACCTTTTGGAAAACTTGGAAAAATGGACGGAGTACCGTGTGACAGTCACTGCTCATACAGATGTCGGAGCAGGACCAGAAAGCTTGCCACAGCTCATCCGCACAGAGGAGGATGGTATGTGTTCGACAAAGCACTGACCCAGCTGCAAATCCGGTCCACCCCCTTAACCTACCCCCTCAAATACTAATAGCCACGCCTTATATCTACAATCCCCTCTTCTTTTCTACCCCTTCCACCTGCTTCTAGTATGACTGATGCCACTTGATACTTTTAGCCCAACTTTACTGACTTGGACAATGCATTTTTTCCCCAAACTGCGACTTGCTTTGTGAAAGCCCATTTTTGGGTTTTCTCCCAACTCAATTTCAACATATGGTATGGCATTTTGAGCTTCAGGCCTCCAACTTCCTGTCCCAACTGTCATTTTTAAATTTTTTCCTCAATGTTTTTTGAATAACAGTTTTTTCTATAACTTTTTTTTTACAATTTTTAGGAACTTGACGATGGAACAAGTTCTGGACAGTGGGAATAACACAAGGTGGAAGGAATTTTGTTGAAGGCCATTTTTGATATTTTTCCCCTCATATAATATAATCATTTTTAATTCATTTTTACTCGCTTCATAGCCAAAATTCTTGCAGTGCTTCAAGCATTTGAAGCACTTGAAGCCTCCCCTTTGGCTCCACTTTTCTATTTTGACAAAACGCATTTTTATTCCATGTTTTTTAAAATCCACTCTACCCATTTTTAATGTTTCAAGATTAGGTCAGTTGTCAGACCTGTTTTTGGCGTTGTTTTTTTTCCCTTGCCATTGTTGAAATATTGATGTCATACAGTGCTTGTTGCAGTTTGCTGCACTTTTGTAATTTTTTGTCACCGCAGCATTTTGCGCCACAGATTGGGCAGGATTTAAAAGGAGCGTGAGGGGGTTCTCTATAATTTTGACTCATTTTCTCTTATCCCATGGTGTTCCTCCAGTTCCCAGCGGGCCACCTCGTAAAGTTGAGGTGGAGGCTGTCAACTCCTCATCAATTAAAGTGATCTGGCGCTCACCGATGCCCACCAAGCAGCACGGTCAGATCCGAGGGTACCAGGTGCACTATGTCAGGATGGTTAATGGG
The DNA here is from genome assembly GCA_900683385.1 of Anoplogaster cornuta. Classification (NCBI taxonomy): domain Eukaryota; kingdom Metazoa; phylum Chordata; class Actinopteri; order Trachichthyiformes; family Anoplogasteridae; genus Anoplogaster; species Anoplogaster cornuta. The sequence goes on from CABFOP010073640.1 coordinate 22,437, forward strand.
GAGCCCACAGGACAGCCAGTCATCAAGGACATCCTGATCGATGATGCCCAGGTAAAGCACCATCCTCAGCCAGCCACCTCATCTCTCACACACAGTCTCGCTCTCTTTTCCTTTCTAACCTTCAAGAGTCTGCACACGGTCCGCAGCGGGGGAAAGACAGCTATTTCATAATTGCTGTGCTTATAGTTAAAACAAAAACACTTAGTTAGGTTAGAGGTAAGTTAAAGCCAATATATGATTAATGAACTATGCCAGTGGCAATCTGTTTTAATACCTATCACAATGTAACTGGATGCACATTTAGGATGCACATCTGTTCACACACCACCATGTACATACTGTATTATTATTGTTACCTTTATTCTTTATTGTTTCTGACATCAAATAATTTGATTGGATGGGTTAATTCTAAGACACAGACTGTGTATATTTTTCTCACTAGTGACTAGTGTCTGTACCTGGACTTATTTGTTTTCTCTTTTCCCCCCCATATTCTTATATCGTAATCAGTGGGAATATGATGATTCAACTGAACATGTGAGTAGATAAGAAATTTGACAAAATCACAATCCTGTTTGCCCCAGCCTCCATCCTCTGCATGAACTGCATGTGTCTTTTCAGCATTACAAGTTTATACAGTATGACCACATTTTGAACAACATACTGAGCCTCAAACTAAAACTACAGGAATGCCTTGACTAACACTTTGTTCAAAGCTAAATCTAATCCTAACCACCAAATGGCAGATATTATCATTAAAAGGTTGAATTCTGTTACCGTGATGATAGACAGAAGCTATTGTTTGATGTCAAGAGAATATAGTGCTTTCCTACTTTCCTACGCTGATCAACACTATCCACTTATACAGCATTGTGTTCAGATTCTTTAGTTCATGCAAGAAAAATGTTGCACATTCTGCCATTACACCAAACTCTACCCATTCTACCCATACTTGAGGCTCCTGCAGCTAAATGTCCATTCTTCCACAGGAAATGATCATCACAGAGCTGCAGGCTGAGACCACATATTCAGTGGCAGTGGCAGCCTATACAACAAAAGGCGATGGGGCTCGTAGCAAGCCCAAACTGATCACCACTACTGGCGCAGGTAAAGAAACTGTCACTGCTGACAAATCTCCCACGACCCTCTGCTAATGTACTGTGTGTTCATCCAAAAAATAAATTTCTGCTGTCTAAAGCTGTGAAATTCACCCAGTACTAGGCCAACCCCCCCTCCTGCTAGGCCAACCCTCCCCCTGCAGTTATTTAAGTGTGAATGCAGCTAATTGCTGCTTCAATTATTGCAGTAACTCTTATCCACTTGTATGACATTGGAATGCTCACAAGGGTTAAAAAATAATGGAATGGATGGAATAAAGTAGAAAGTAGAAAAAGACTGAGTGGAATGAATGGAAGCAGGAGCCTGTTCAGCTGTTACTAGTTTCTTTCGAGAGAGCTATGCCAAAGAAGCCTAACGGCAATTCAAAAGTACCTCTGTGTGTATGAGTGCAACATGCAATTGAGATATGTTGTAATCTGTCTCAATGGTCTTTCATGCTGCACCTGTCTACAAGCCTAGAGATACAGAGTGATAGACAGACAGAGAGACGGCTCTTAGAAAGGATTAGAGAAGTTCATGATATTGGGTGTAATAACAGTAATATTCCATGAATATTTGGTATGATTTTTGTTGTTTTCGAAGAATTATACTTAAAAATGAAGGAATTCCTGAACATAAGAGTAAGTTTACTTATATACTATTTCAAGTCTGATGAAGAACCTGTTGAAATGTTGCACAACTAAAACATTCCTTCCTTTTTTCAATATTGACTTCATCTTAATGTGCATACTTGAAACTGCATACTTTCTTATTATTTTTAATTATGGACCACAACATAACATGGAAACAAAACTGTTCTCGATATTTACAACAATTTGTTCCTTTCTCCATTGGCATTGTCTCAGTTCCTGATAAACCTCGACTCATGGTCAGTACTACCAACATGGGCACAGCCCTCCTCCAGTGGTATCCCCCGGCATTAACCCACGGACCCCTGCAAGGCTATCGCCTCCGTTTCGGCCGCAAAGATGTGGATCCATTGACTGTCATTGAGTTCCCAGAGCGGGATAACCACTACACAACCAAGGAGATCCATAAAGGGGCCTCGTACACCTTTCGCCTCTCAGCCCGCAACAAGGTGGGCTTCGGCGAGGAGACAGTCAAAGAGGTTACCACCAATGAGGATGTCCCAAGTGGCTACCCTCAGAGCATTACAGCAGAGGGTGCAACTACTACCACCATTCAGGTTAGCTGGAAACCCCTTTTGCTGGCAGAGCGTAATGGCCATATTGTGAAGTATGCTCTACAGTACAAGGACATCAACAGCCCACGCAGTCCCTCCGAACTCTTCATCACCGCCCCAGAGTCAACCGTCATCTTGGATGGCCTTAAGGCAGATACCACTTATGATATTAAAATGTGCGCCTTCACCAGCAAGGGCTCTGGCCCCTATAGCCCAAGTGTCCAATTCAGGACACAGCCTTTGGATCAAGGTAGGACCATTCCCTGAACCCTCTTAGCCCCTTTAAAATCAACTTTTCCTCCCACAACCTTTCCAACAACAGCAGCTTCCTCTGCAATCCTCAAATGGCAGAAGTTGAAAGAGTATGGAATCAACCAGACGACTTGGTATAAAGCTTCTATTTGTCCTGCCCTTAATATCCCTACCCTAAAAATTATTTTTAAAACAAAACAAAACAAAAACACATGGAGTAAGTATGTGTGTCCGTTGTTGTGTTGTCAGTCAAGCAAAGGTCAGTCATTAAATTTAAGAGGCGGTGTTGGTATGAAGGTAAGAAGGGAGTGTTTTAAGTTCACGGTAGTACTGATTTCAGGCTGGTTTTGAAGGGAAACATTCAGGTAAGCATTGGTGTGGAGACATGGTTGGTAGGTTGATATATAAAGATGTTTTTGTGTCTAAATCATCCGCTCCCCCTTTCTTTTAGCAGTGTTCGCAAAAAATTTTCATGTGAAAGCTGCCATGAAGTCATCGGTGTTGCTCACCTGGGAAATCCCAGACAACTACAACCCAGCTCAACCCTTTACTGTGAGTGCAGGCTCAAGATAAATGGGCACATTTTTTGTATTATTTGTATGTTTTTTTTATTACCAAAAGGACTGCCATGCTTGTAGCACTCAATAAGACAAAAGCATGAAACATCACATAAAAATATATTTGGTAAATTAAAAATTCACACCTGGTAACCATATCTACAGACTTTTTCATAGTATACATTAAGTGTGCTAAACATTAACAACTCATTCACACACAGATCCTCTACGATAATGGGCAGAGTGTGGAGGTGGATGGGAAGCTCACCCAGAAACTGATTACGGGTCTTCAGCCAGAGACACAGTACTCCTTCCTACTGACCAACCGTGGGAACAGCGCCGGAGGTCTCCAGCATCGCGTGTCCACCATGACGGCCCCAGATATCCTCCGCACCAAGCCCTACCTGATCGGCAAGACCAACTCTGATGGTATGGTGACTGTGGAGCTACCGTCAGTGCAGACATCTGAGAAAGTCAGGTGAGTAGAGTGGATGAAAGTTTTGAAACGAGAGACCATTTCTAATTGATTCTAATTGCCAACTTATATCATGGAGTTGACTGTCAAACCTAATATACTGTAGATTTGACTTTGTTGAAATGGTTATTTGATGGGTCTGTTCTGTTCTATTGAACCTATGACATCTACAGTGCAGTTAAAGCTGTTTATATCCATTGCTAACCAACATGATTTTTCTTATTTCATATTGATGTGCTGTGAATGACAACAAAGAAATCTTCAAAATATGACAGCAAGTTAAATTCCATCAGTACATTTCAGTATAATATCCAGTTCACAGTCATTACATGTCAGTACAGCCTCATTTAAGCCCACTCCTCTGCGCTAAGCTCTATAAAGTCTCTTATAGCCTTTCAACAAAGCCCTGGGTTGTCAGAAGGCCAAGGAGCACATCCGATTGTAGACTGGTACTTCAAACCCCATCTTGGGTTTTTGATCTTGCTGGATGCACTTGGCCCACCCTCTCCCATGCCAGAGCTTAAGCTAATTAGTTTCCCATTAGCCTGCCACACTGCCTTCCTGGCTAACGCTAGCTAGGGCTGTGCCCAGCCAGGAAGCCCCAAAAACTCTGGCAGAGGCCATTATCTCTCTTGCCGCCCTGATGGAGGGATGAGAATCCCTCTAATTCCATATCTTTTATGTGTGCACGGAGGGCTCCTAATTAGCCCACGGGGGGCCTCAGCGAGGTGTAACCGCGGTGCCTGACTTCTCTGAACATGCCCCAGTTAAATGGAAAACATGGAGGAAAATGGTCTTAATTGAGTGATAAGGAATAGCATAACTTGCTAATTGCATGATCATATGCCCTTCTTCAGCCATTTCTAATAAGCAGTCTACCCTCTCGAATACAGAGAGACAGTGTACAGTGTGCACTGTACTATACTGAACCTGTGATTGCTTTTGTCCAGGTAACAGTGGCCATTGACCTGCAAATGGAATTGGTCAACTTTGATGTGTGTCTTGAAAACTGTGAACTTGTCTAGAATGTCTTGTTTTTTTCTTTCTATTTTTTTTTCCAGGGGATACTACATTGTGGTGGTTCCTCTGAAGAAGCAGCGCACTGGCAAGTTTTTCAAACCCTGGGACAATCCTGATGAGATGAATTTGGACGAGGTAGGTTCAAGTGAACAGCTGGTAATGATGACTCAAATTGGTTTAATTTCCTCGCAAAGTGACAAATTACATTTAACTATTATCCAGTTATTGTACGAAGATTGCTCTTGAACTGGGCCCAATAAATGGTGTGCATATACCGTCAGTTTTCCCCCTAAAATCCAAAAGACAGGAGCTGAAGAGACAGAAGTCTTACTCTGCAGTTACGAGGGCAGGAGAAACAGGAGACGAGGTTGCTGATTGACGCAAATAGCTGCAGAGAGCATTGTTCATATGGAAATGAGAACATGAAGTAGCCATCAAGTGCACTGCAACTCAAGCCCCCATTCTCGCCTCCTCCCCCTCTCTGTCTGTGGTAATTACCTGAAGAGCTGCATCAGGCCTTCACGTCTCTTCTCATTCCAGGAAAAGCTCGGCTACTGCTTATGTACAAAGCTCTTGACAATTTTTATATTTAGCCAGTTTAGATAATTCAGGAGTTACTCTGCATTGCATGCACGGTTAGATGTGTTAGTGAAAGAAAGCTTTTATCACTATTTTTGCAGCCATGTAGCAGTACTGATTAACATGTGGCACATTCCTTCAGACGCCAAAGAGACAAAAAAAGACAGTGCCAAAACATTCAGATAGCTAATGGCTAATGGCGCATAGAAGGAAATGTAAACTTCTCAAAATGCATTCCCCCTGAGGTGCACTTGAATCTACTAATGGAATCAAATCCCCTTGTAATTTAATATATTTGAGAATTCTTGAGATTTTAAATATTTTCTTTTATATTTTAGTACAGCAGTAAACATCACAATCACATGTCTTGGAATATAATGGCTAAAAGAGAACACACACACTCATCTGGCGCTGGCTTTATAGCTCATGCCTATAGGCCCATGTCTGTAGCCTTGACCGATTGCCCAAAAGTCGCCCCTCTGTCAGAATTTATTTGTTTGTCAATATTGGCACTCACCTTTTCACAACTTTTCCCAAGGGCAGCTAGATTTAGCCGTGTTGATAGGAGAGATGATTGAAGACATTATCGGGCGGCGCCAACAGCCCCGCAGCCCAAACAGAGCACACACAAGAAAGCACACACACTCTCAAACCTGAATGACAGCCATGGCGTACATGCAAGCACGTACACAAACACACACACATACACAGTGAGAGACAGAGGTATGAATTCAGACGCCAAACAAATAGCTACAGTACTCTTAATTAGCACATTTATATGATGCACATTTGAGACTTGGAAACCCATTTTGCTTTAATCGCAGGCATTTTTAGCATTACTAGTCATGTATTTTTAAAATTCAACCATATATTATGAGTATTATTATAGTATTACTATTCGTAGTCGTAGTACTAGTAGTAGTTGTGGAGGTTGGGCAGCAGAGGTGTTGGATTTTGACTCTGACACCAGTGGGCTGATGACATTAATCCTAATCATGTTACAGTAGGATGCTACACATCGCTGAGGAACTTTAGTTTAGAAGTTACGCAACCATTTACCAGCCAGTATGTGCGTATGCATGTGTTGATAATAGCCCGTGATGAGGAAGCACATACTCAGCACTGTATTGTTGTTTCTGATACTTGCCGGGGTATGCCGCTGATTTCCTCCTCCACTTTGAATGAGCATCATTACCTGCATTCATGGCTCCATGATAGGAACATGACACGCCCAAAGGACATTCTTAATGAAGTATTCAGTTTTCGTTACCGTCTCCAACTATAACCTCTTACTTTGTCTTCGGTGTTTTGTGCTCGTGCATCGTTTAATTTTGAGGATGTAATTAGTGGTACGTGCTAATATACAGCTTCAAGCCATTTGTAGCCACATAACATAGTTTGTTCTCACTTACTTTTCATATCTTTGACTCTCATACACATTTGGGAAATGACTAAAGGGAATATACTGAAGAATGGTACATCATTATCTAATCTAGTGGAAAGAGAGTGAAAATTATTACTTACTTCCCAAATTTCTGTTCATCTACACGTCTGTACATGCTTGGCTGTTTCTGATTGTATCTACTACAAAATTAATTGAGCTGTGTGACTTTGACATTTATTTTTTGGCTCTTTTTATTGTTTGAAGCTGTTGGATAATGCTCGAATATCTTACTTTTTTGGAAATTCACACAATCTTATAATGTCGTAATCTTTTGTAGTCCAAAGCAGATGAATCAACTCAGTGATCTTTTCTGTAATGCTCTGCCTTTTGCAATCAGCATTTTGATGTTCTGCAATCAGAAAGAAATGTGAGACAGATTTGCTTTGCCGGGATGTGTCTGTGTGCTTCAGAGTGTGTCTATGTGTTATCAACTATCCACATCTTAACTCTTTTCACTTCAGCTGCTGAAAGAGATTAACCGAACAAGCAGAGGCCTTCGATTCCGGAGGCAAGCCGAACCCAAAGCCTATATTGCTGCCTACTTCAAAGACCTGCCGACAGAGTTCACCCTGGGAGATGCCAAGATCTATGGCGACTTTGAAAACAAGCACCTCCAGAATGGCCAGGAGTACATCTTCTTTGTGCTCGCCATTCTGGAGATGTCTGAAAATGTAAGTCTGCCATATGTTTTTATAAAGCTCGCTCTCTCTCTCTCTCTCAGTTTCAGCATATTTGTGTCTTATTAGACTCGACAACAGCGTCAGAAATGAGCTTGCTTGCCTCTGGCAATTCCCTGGCTTGCGAGCTTATGTTTTCTGTGCTAAAAATTGTATGTTAATCGTCAGAGAGGGAAAATCCACTGCTTCTTGGTGGGGGGGGGGCTTGTCTCTCGCTCAGATGTGTTACTTTGAGTCCATTTGAAGCTTTGTCTCAAAAATCTAAAGCTGCAGCAGCCCCAAGAAGCCGACTCCTGCTGCTGTTCGGGAGTGGAACCCCTCGAGACCTTAGCAGATCGCAAGCATACCTTGATAACGGGGTTTCTCTTTAATTGCGGCCTACGTGTGTGTGGTCCCCCTTATCTCCGCTGCTGCAGCAAGCACGTGTGTGTGAGTGAGTGTGTGTCTGGACAGAAGAACCAGAACGCTGAATGATTAGGCAGCTGCAGGCAAGATGATGGATTTTTTTTACGGGAAATCTCCAATTTGCCCATCAAAGCACATATTTGCTTTTTCTCTTCTCCTAAGCCATGTTTAATCTCCCCCAGAAAGTGAAATAGCTCAATCAAGGGCCCCCTTATATGAAAGATAATGAGATTGTTTTGATTGGTCAAATTGCAATTTAGCAATACACGCAGAAAAACCTGTCTGTCAGGGTCTTGTTAGATATGCTCTGTAATAAGGGGAAATAAATGTAAGTCTTGCAGCAAGGCTTTGAATATCTTTAGTGTCCCCACAAAAGTCTGGCTCTGTCCTTCAGCTTTTGGTTGTTGAGTGTTGATGTGGCTTTTGAGTGAGGATTGGTTTTACAATGTGCCGAGGTCCAAACCACCACTTGATGCACAAGAAAGAAAGGAATCTCCCCAACTCTCTTCAAAAGCTATGACAGATATAATAACATAGTTAGGAGCAAGAGGAGGTTCAATACACACTTCTTCAAATATTACTGTTCCCTTTCTTTGTCAGAGCTCCCCGATTGTCTTAGGTCATCGCAGAGAAAACTACACAACAGGTGGAGCCAACATTACAGATTGCACAAAACTGTTACTAAGAAATTCCAGGCATTATTCTCTGCTTTAAAGGTAGGGTATGCAAAAAAGAGAGAGAAGTATTTCGTACCTCAGTAGCAGCGAGCGAAGAATGGCAAATTTCTCCACCGAACGTGGCCGAAGTGTGGGCTGGTGTGGGAAATGTGGTGTCCAGAAGTCTGCTTGCCCGTTGTAGCTCGGTTACGGTGTTTTCCCGATAACGGTCCCCGTCGCACCATGGTCCAGTGTCTACTACTCGGACACTTGGTTTCCCGGTTGTTTGGGAATGCAAGTCGACAGGCAGGTAGGCCATCCAATCATTTCATTCCAGCCGAATGGGCCATCCAATCATTTAATTTGAGCTGAAGGTCAAGTTGACAGGCACGTAGTCTGTCCAATCATTTCATTCGGTCTGAATGAAATGATTGGATGGACTTATTACAGTATTGCGACCGCTACTGACTTAGCACTTGATTTATTGATTGCTGTCGGGATATAAAGACAATTTCAACTAATA
>CABFOP010073650.1:3282-13958 GCA_900683385.1 Anoplogaster cornuta
TCCCGGCTTGCTTTCTCCCCCTCGCTAAGTGGTGGGGGGGCGTTGGGGGGCAACCCCCCCCCCCCCCCCCCCCCCGTTAGCCTCATAAGCTAGCCCAAACAGAGCGTTTTACCCCCCCCAGATTATAAAGAAATGAGCTGAATGTGTAAATTTCTCTTATTCATTCTGTATCTGGAACAATAACAAAAGGATCATGTGCAGATCAGTGTGCCTAGGGGGGAAAGATGGGCTTTAGATGCGGAAATATGCAACAGAGACTTTCCCCCCGCTGCAAATGAATTAGCCCAGTGTTCGCCCACAAATATAGTGTGCAATGTGCTCGTGGAAGAAGATTAGCGTGGAACTGGAACTTGAGATGTCTGGCATTTCAGGGATCTGCATTGGAATCATTCGACGTGCTGTCTAGCTCAGTCACGCAATTCACTATTGTTTAAACCGTGGAAAGCTAGAAAGCTATTTCTGTGGAAGTTGTTCTTTGAAAAATAAATCTTCAACGTGCCGAAGCCGAGGGTCATCGATTGCGCTGGGGATGCCTGCAGAGAGGTTCGCTTTCCCTCCCTGAACATTTTGAATTCTGCTCAGGAGGAACGCTCAGTCACCAACATTCAAATAAATTTGCCTGTCAGAGAATGTTGACTGTAGATAGATACTAGACGCTGAATTTCCAGTGTGCAACAAACTTCAAATGTCCCCACTCGAGCACAGTTTTCATACACTGAATACGGAAAATAGTCTTAAGGGACTATAGGGACGCAAGGGTGTCTCCATAAATCTGGATAATTAAGGGAACCTGGTATCATCGTGGCTTTGAAAGCTGTTCAGTTCCAGTGTTCAGTATACGTGATCCCTTTCCACGGCTCGGTGGAAGCCTGGGTTAGTTTTCTTAAGAAGGGTGCTCATTCTCTAGAGAATTCAAAAAATGATGCCAGGGTCTCTTAGGGGAGGAGACTGGAATGTCATGACCCCGTGTGAGTGATGTCAATCAGCTTTTTCCGGTTGGGAATTCTTATTTATTTTTGGAGAAATGGTATTGATTTGCTTCTGAGGCAATCCTTCTTCTCAGGAATGCAGACAGGATTGTTTGTATAAAAGTTGATTCAGAAAAGCAAGGCAGGTACACTGTCAGTAGCCACACACACAATATGTATTTCACCGGCTGAAAATACTTCCTCAGTTGAAACTTTTTTATTAAAGAAGGTTTGTAAAATTGTTGATCCAAATTGGAAATTTAAAGCAAGTAATACCTACAATTACTGATTTGTTTTATTGGTTTATTACTTGAACTTCCCACCATTTTCCATATTTGTGTCATTCACATGCACATATGAAAAGCCTTGCTGTGATTTTACTGAAATTTCGTGGCGCCTAAAGGAATGGATGTTGTGTGAAAGATCATCCACGTTCGATATCCGATTCCCTGCAAATATATTTATATGCTACAAAACGCCTCTGAATTTGATCTCCCAGAAGAGGTCTTTCAGGCTGCAATAGGTTGAAAGGTTATAGAGACACCGAGGTGGATCAAACCATTTGGAGGAGAGGGGCTTAAGAGGCTCAGGCCACACTTATTGAGAGATGAATGAGAACATCTGGGATCACTCTCTCACACACGGGTGCACGTGCACACACACACAAACACACACACCAAAAAGCATTCACACACATATGCTGACACACACACACACTACCATTCAGCTCATCTCCAATCTCGGGTCAAACACAGGGTGCTGTAGGATGTACCTCCGCAAAGGTCTGGTGGTGTTTCTAATCTTGTGGGAGGGTGACAGAGACATGAGACACAAGGGTTTGGGGTTTCTTGCTTGGCTGTGGCGAAACCCGCTGTGCTTTGGTTCCACCACATTGACTTGATGAACTAGGACACTGGGTGGGCTAAAAGAGGCCCACACACACACACACCCTCACACACTTATCTATACATGTCTCCTATTTCCTCATCCATTACTCGTGTGATCCCTCTGTGGATTTTACTACACATTTTCAACACTGATCACACTCACAATGTGATACTCTGGGTGAGCGTATCCGCGGAGGGGGCCATTTTGGGGGCTCTAATTTGACTCACTTCTCTGTGTGTGTTTGTGTCCTCTCCAGGTCCCATGGCCTCCACGGAGCATGGCAGAGAGCTGGAAGAGGCGGCTTCAGTGAGAAAGCTGGTCCAGCAGAACCCGGCCAGGGGTGGTCAGACCCACAGACCAGCCGGCTGGAAGAGGAGACGCCCACGGCCCCGTCTTTCCCACAAGGGGCCCATGCCATTCTAGAACAAGGTGAGTTTCTCGCAACTGGGGGAGTGGTGAAAAGAAACTCGTAACATTTTTCTGGCTCTCAAGCTGCAATCCACTCTCTACCTGGCAGCGATTCTAATGAAACATCAATGAAATGTCTTTGTTTGCATATTTGACTAATTTGTGCTGATTCTATTCTGTCAGGTCAGAGCTACATGTCTCTCTAGAGAGTATGTTCACATCTGAGCAACAGCCTTTCCTTCTTTCTTAACTTTCTGCTGACTGATGAGGTAATGGCGGTGTATTCCATATCTCTAAGGGGGATGATGTTGAGTCCAACAATCCTAGAATACTATCTTGGCAGAAACCGTTTGAGCTGTTTCAGACAGAGTGTGGAAACTGTTAATGGCCATTGTAGCCTCATTTTTAACTCAACCCCAACACAAGGATGTTATTGTTGGCGCAGAAAAAAGTATGTTTTAACAGATGATTGGACTTTAGCCTACCAGCTTGCCTTCATAACACTGCAGAAGCTCTTTTTAAGGTTACGTAATTTATTTCCTCTTAAAGGGAGACAGTTATACTTAGAAACTTAACCTTTCTGTCAACTTAGCTGGAATAAACCTTTTCTTTCAATCTGATGAAATCAATTAAAAGCCCTCACGAAAGATAATACTTAGTAGGGTTGAATTTCTCAGCTGCACCGCTGAAGTGTATCTTTCCCATGAAAGAATAATTAACTTGCTGTCAAGACAAACAAAGCTTTGTGTGAAACTTCTTTCATCCCTAAATCAGAGAAAATATTTTACCACCTTTTGCGGGTATGATCTGTCTGAAACTTTCTATACTGTAACAAAACAAACAAATTAATATAAACAGGCCAGGCTTCATTGAGAAAATAAATTATACGAAACAATAGACTCTATTGTTTCATGGGCTGTATTATTTATTTTCTCAATATACTTGACTCTATTGAATAGAGTCAAGTATCTATACAGATACAAACTGAAGACAAACCACAGCTGCTCTCTATGCACTTGCTGAGCTTGCTAATGTTAGCATGTTAGGTATAATGCTCCCGTGAATGGAAGGCAACCATCAGCACAACTATGTCTACGATTTAAGAAGCACAGGACCCATTCACCCTCCCGGGGAGAGACGGGGAAACTTGACGGAGCACAATATCCCTGCAGGAGGTGCCGACCATACAACGCTATCCTGCGGAGAGCCGCCATAAATTAACCCCGTAGTGAGAGGAGGCTGTAGCCAGAGAAACAGACGTGTCATTCCCGTAAGGCATGGTTAATCAGTTTTAAGGGAAAGGGGATGAAAGCCATAGAAGTTGCAAAGCTCCATTCTCTAAAGCAGTCTGATAGGTTTTACAATCTATAGCGAATTATGGATCAGTATTGTTGCTTTTTATATTTTTGGAATTCTTTTGAACTCACTCCTACTTCCCATAGGAGACTTCAGAAGGAGCCGCACAAAGGTGAAATAACAAAGAACAAGGCTCCAGCTAGGGCATTCAGCACTTGAAGGGCAACATGAGACTTCCAACTTTCCATGCTCTGCCAATAAAATGTGAGAATTCCCTTTGTGCGTTGAGTGGCCATTGCTTGTTTTCGGTGCCAGAATGTTGGCCACACAATAAGGAAAGCATCAGGATGTTGTGGAGCTCTATAAAACAGAACGGCTCAGTGACTCACAATGCCGTCTCCACAAACAGTACTTAAATCACAAGAAGTTCATAGAGGTGAACCTCATTCAAGGATTCCTTTTCCCCCAAGTCCCACAGCCACGCCAATTTGCTCCACCCAACCAGCATGCCAGTGAAGCCATCCTTTTGCACTGGCTAAGAGGGTACGGCACTGTCCTCCATTGAGTAAATGATCCAATAAGAGAAAAAATATGGAACTTCCTCACAATTCCTCGTCCGATATGAAGACGAGGAAAAGTATGAGGTCTTTCTGGTGTTCAGCTTATCTCCAGAAAGTGAGACTTACACCATCCGAGTTGCTTCTTCTTGACCCAGCAGAAAGTCTGACTGGAGGAATGAACTCTTTCACAAGCCACACTGGGAACACGGCGACTCGAAAGGCTCTGTCCTTCACGTTTCCTGCTTTCTTTCTTTTCATTTCAATGGAAGATGGGAAAACCGCCTTCGGAAACAGCCGGAGTAGCACATTGTTCCGCTCAAATGTAAAGATCTAAGATCAACGCTGGAGTTCAATGGAGACACTGAGCTGAGGAATAGTGGGATCTCGATATGGATATGTCATAATTGGCCTAAATTTAATTAAAGTGCTGTATAAAGACAGATTAAGAACACTGATAGACCTGACAGTGGCCATCCACCCCCTCCATCCCCCTCCTTGCATGTAGCACCATCACCCCCCATTTCAGCGTCAAAGGCAGCTCATCTATTATTCACTGAGACACCCAAGGCAAACGGGGGAATGAGTTTGACTTTACATCATTACACGTTCCAGATGTGAGGGAATCCTACAAGAAAGAAGGTAACCCAGGTCATCGCCTGGCATTCGAGTAGCCTCAGAGCCAAATATGCCAAATGTACTCTAAAAGACAACAGGATATTACATATTTAAAGCCACGGGCAATTCCTGAAAACCCCATTGAGACCCCCAGTGTGAGAAAACTTAGTAAACGAGTCTTCAAAAGAGTTTTACATCAAAACAACGAAGAACAGGTCCACAACTCACCCTATGATGCATTCATGAGCCTTACTTGAGCTGCTATATTGAGATCGTACTGTGAAGATAAACAATACACGGACAAACAACAATAACAAACGCAAGGCAGATTAGATATACATCTGCTCTCTGGCATTACATGACCACAGAAATATGCCATCTTGAAACAAGAACGGGCTCTTATCGCTGAATGAACCTTGTTGTCGTGCCACAAAGCTTACGGCACCACCCGTCTGAAATCTAAAGACCATCAGAGGACAGGAGAAGATAAGAGGCAAAGGAAGATAAAAGATTGTCTCATTGACAAGTGCCCTGAGCATGCTATAACGCCAGACTTCTGTTCCATAGCAAGATATACAATTGTTTTTCTTACTCCCTGCTGGGCATTTCTATCAAAGCCCATGAAATCTGCTTGTTACATGTCTAGGATAACCTTTTCCTCATTGTTTTCCAGTCTAACGTTGCATTGTTCAAGTGCAAGATAAAACACTGTGAAAGCTCCAGCCTAAAATTCACCCTTATTGGAGAGGAAATTGAAATGTCTGCATGACTCCTAAAATGTTTTCAGGAGAACCAAGGCGCTGACGGCACTTTTCTTGTGTTTTTTCTCTCTGCAGGCACTGCTTTGAGCGCCCTCCCCCAGGTTCTGATTTCTATGCTCTTCCTTTGCCTTGGGGGGCCTTGCAACGAAGGGCCTACGCTTGCCCAGCCTGAAGAGTGATGTCCATAGCACCTGCTGGTTCTTCAAGCAACTCTGTCCACAAAAAAAATCAGGACAAGCCGCTCCACCCTCAGCTCTAAGAAGAATTGGGGGCAGGGAAGGGGGGTGGGGGGTATTGAGCCCGAGCTACCAGATTCTATTTCTCTGTCTCTCTCTCTCTTTCTCTCTCCCACTCCCTCACTACTTATCTATCTCTGTCTTCTCTCAAGTGTTTTTTTTTTCCTCTATCATTTTCTTAATAGAGCCCTATCATAGCCATCTCCCTGAGTGTTTCATACACTTTGCATGACACGTGGTGGAGAGGGAGCCCGGTCCAAACAATTTGAGTCTTAAAGCATCTTGTCACTTCTCCATGGTGTGGTACTCCCATCGCTCTGATCCGAGGCGATCGCCGCCGCTAATTCCATTGCCACGTAGCCACTTCTCGCTTCGCTTAGCGGGGAGAGGGCGCCGATCGTTGCGGAAGGGCGGCGGCAGTTTCAAATGTTGACCGCATCAACTAATATTCAGTTCACTCGCGACACTCTTAGCCGTCTGCCTGCAAGCGCGAATCCAAGGTTTTCCTTTCCCGAACGAAAGTGCAAAAGCGTTTCCATTTTGACACCATCGCTTAATTACCCGTTGTTATCGGTGCTTTGTACTTCCTACTTACACTGACGCGAAGTAGAATTGGACTGAAAAAGAGAGCACGTATTGTCACAACAATCTGCTTTAAGTGACAGAATAATTCCGTCATTTAGGAGAATCTTTAATCCAAAGCTCATTGACGTTAACTCATTAACCCCCTGGGGTTTAACGATGCGCTCAAGGTTACTGTCACAGTGTCCCACCTTGGATGAGTCCTTTGACCCCAAATCCCAATCCCAATCCCAATCCCAATCCCAATCCCAATCCCCGATCCCCCCCGCCTTCTCACCACACTGCTGCCCTGTGCAGCTGCTCTACACGACTGTTAACTGGCAAGGGGTGGTCCGCTCCAACGGCAGGCCGGCTTGCCTTTTAATGAAGTGCCAAATAATAACCTTCTCCACAATGCTGCCAGGAATGAAAGAACGAAAAGGAAGGGAGAAATGAGAAACACATTACCTCTTGTTTGAAGTCTTGATACACTGACACGTTATGCATTAGAAACAAATCCCATACAAGACAGTATAGCGAGGAGGACCGTTCAATTAGACCAAAAAAAACAGTTTCAAACATCTGTACGCTCAGTACATATGTCACCATGTTCAGCCTACCACTAGTGCTCTAGTTGTCTTACTGGTTTGACCCTTTGACTGAGATCTTTTACTGACGGAATGCTATGCCTTTCCATCATACTGGAATATATTACTGTTTATGTTTTGGATTTCTTTCTAAGTTTAAGTAGTTTTATTTCTTTTTTTCTCAGGGTGCTGTGATAGAAGCCTGTAGCCAGAGCAGTCTATTTTGCGCATTTATTTAACGGTAAACACGAACATACAGTACATTTATATCTTTATGTGGGCATATTTTCATATACTGTATCTTTACTCTCCCTCTATGTATACACCAATATAGCCATGTATCCAGAGAGTCATGATTCTATCCCTGTGTCGGATACAGTTGCCTTCCTAGCCGGCCCTGCCATAGCACAGGTGGTCGTGGCTTTGATCAGTATATACGCTCATTAAATCCCACGGTTAATCTTTCTCAGATGGATGTCCCCGAGGCTGGCTGGGGCCACTTACAGTCTGAGCTCATTGTCAAATTGGCTTAGATTGAAACCACACCCTTCCCCCTTTCCAATCCCCAAACCCCTGCTGATTTCCGTGTATAACCATGTGACATATTAGAATTGTTATACCTGTAGAGCGGTCAAAATCCAATCTCCAGTTTTGTAATAGGTGTGTGGAACAATATCTAAAAAGGCACAGTCCACTGCTAACCAATCAGCAAACACCGTTATTCACATCAGTTTTGACCAGATAAGGAACTGGCGGGTTAACCTAGATTTCCACTATCTTTTCCCCTCTTTCCATGTCTCATGCAAATACAATAATAAAATGCAGAGTCTTCTCAGTCCCAGCATGAGAGGCTTTTATTAAGAGAGCATCTACAATCACAGTGGTAATCCACCCAGCCAAGCTCACCTTGATTAAAAATGTATTAAATCCTAGGGCACTGTGAAGAGTAATAATTTCAGTTCCACCATTATTATTTCATACCCTCTCAGACAGAGATGTAGATTTCATTAATGCTCCTCGGGAATGAGACAGCTTTGCTCAGGGTGTCTCATGTATTATTGGGGAAGATAGTAGGAGGATATGAGCTGGGGATGGAAGTTCTAAGCCGCAGGAGTTGGGATGCTGGAGTAGACTGGGTCATAACAAGGGGTTCAAATCAATATTTTCCCCATCTCAGAAGTTATTGTTAGGGAGCCGAGCAACGTCTGTATCCGCACTGTTCTTCATGAATGTATGCTCACCATCTGCACCAGCCATGCTGCCCTCTCAGAGACCAGAGCAAACCAATGTTTATGTAGAGTACCATTTGAATCTTGGTCTGGTTATCAGTTGAATCCAAAAAGCAAAGCCAAATATCCCATGATCCAAAGCCTCCAATATCAACTAGTCCCAACAATAGACGTGGCTTTGCTCCGAGACTTCTCTGTATGGGTTGGCAAGGCTGCACTTTTGCAATTCCATTATGCTGCTGGAAAAATAAACCCTGAAAACAAGAGTCTCTTGCTATGGAATGGTTTTCCAGTGTATTGTGACAATTTTTTGTCTGATTCTTGTCTCGCTGGTTGTCCAAAGCTTACTTTTTTGAATACAGTGTGAAAAGCTGTATCTTTTGTGGATGTAACAAAATAGAAAAGTAGTCTGCAGCACGATATGTCGTGGACACGTGAAAGCTTTCAGGCATTCTTTTCTCGTAGATCATAGCCCACAGCCCTCCCCTGCACATCAGGTTAATGGGCCTTGTGGTGTGGAAGGACAAGCACGTCCAGGCTCATACTGAAATGGTAAACCAATACATTATGCTCGGGGAGCAAAACCATTTTCCTTAATGGTCTTTTCCAGCAAGGCTTACGCAAGAGAAACGATTCCTATCCTCTCACTGTTTCCTCTCCAATTCCTCTTCTCTGTGACCATCACAAGGCCTGAGTAATGTTCCTATGCACTTGTTAGCATGTTTTCCTGGTAGGATATGTTTGTTCTGAAAACGTACCCCTTTTTGTTCAGTTCTTTTTGTCCAATTGCATTTGGCTGGGAGTGTGTAAGGAGCAGGGATGAGCAGAGAGATAGATCTGCGTTACTGGTGGTGACGAGAATAAGCTAGCAGCTGGTTAGTGTGCAGCTAGCAGGTTATAAAATATAAGCTTAGCCACTGGTTGCTGTTTCCCACTAGCTGCAGACAGCACCCCCACAAAGGATCACTGAAAACCACAAGGTTCTTCATTTTTTTTATATTACTGTTATAGTATTCTCTCAGTTCACTACCAGAAAAAATTCCTTTCAAAATAAATACGAACCAAATATTTGAATCATCAAGGAAAAAAGAGTTGGCATGCAACACATTCCATGATTTACCTTGTGAGTCTCTAAGCCCATCATACTGTATCATGTTGGCCTTCAGAGTGAGTGTCTGCAGGATCAAGTGGCTGATATTCAATCCAATGCATTCACACATTTCCACCGGCCGGGCAATCCAAAGGATAACTAGATTTTATCCCTCATGGGAAACGAGTAAGATCCGTCATTATCTTGCAGCCTCAAATGAGACTTCCTATACCCAGAATAGAACAGGCCCCTCCTCCCTTGATTGTGACACATTCTCCATCTATATAACCACTGTGTCCAACACCAATACCACTCAGAACAGTTTGAGGATAACTGCAGCCTGTAGGCTTACACGCCATTACAACAGTGTTACTAGGTCTCAAGCAGATACCATTTGAAAGACAATGTATTACTCCTGAAACTCTTATATTCTGTTTATGGTGTGTGCTCATATTACTCACCAGGCCAAATGTACAGTCCCTGTCTCTGTTTTGATGTTGAACTGGGCAAAAATAAATGAAATAAATAAATAAATAAATAAAACAAGTGTATCAGAAATGGTTGAAATACTGTGTACATATTTGAACTTTTGGTTTCTAATTTATAAAAGATAAGCTTTAGCTCTTGGAGTACTTATTTTATTTTTTCCTTTCATGCGTAGCTTTGTGTTTTTATTTTCTATTTCTGTAAAGTGTGTAAATATATCTTTATGATAATAAGTAATATTAAAAATCTTATTTTAAGAAAATATTGTGTCTTGTTGTTTTTTGTGAGAAATTGACATCATTTCAGAAATGACATTTTGTACCTTTTAAAGGTAATCCGAGCAATTCTGAAAGTTCTTTGTTTACCTTATTAACTGCGACAGAAGAGTTGCGCCGCACGTTGCCGAAATGTGGACCAGTGTGGTAAATATGGTGTCTATAAGTCCGCTTGTCCAATATAGTTCGGTTACGGTGTTTCAGTACAAAAGTCCATAGCGCAACGAACCGCGGCAAAAACGTGGCTTCCTCGTTAAGGCTCGTTAATTTCCTGAATCCTTTCCTCGGTTTTCAGCACCAAAGAATGACGAATTATATCACCGAAGTTCACCAACGTGAAGCCTGAGTGTTGTAAATGTGGTGTCCAGAACTCTGCTTCTCCGTTGTATCCTGGTTAGTGTTTTTTAGCGACAGAAGTCCTCACCACCATAGTCCAGTGTTAAACAGTGTTAATTACTCGATGCTGGTTTTCCGAATGGACGTTGGTGGGCAGTAACGGCCGGATACGGCAGCCAATCATTTCATTGCAGCCAAATGGATCATCTAATCATTTAATTAGAGCTGAAGGTAACGTTAACAGACACGTAGTCTGTCCAATCATTTCATTCGGACCGAATGAAATGATTGGACGTATTTATTACAGTATTACAGCTGATACAGACACCGGATTTTTTTCCATTTTTTTTTCTGAGGACTTGATTTATTGATTTCTGTCG
>CABFOP010073655.1:0-11247 GCA_900683385.1 Anoplogaster cornuta
GTAGGACATGTGGTCTAGGAAGTCAGCTATAGATTCTAGACAGTGGGAGACTGGGAGACTCTTTGCCCGCTGCTCAGGCGTCAGTGGTTCCCTCTTCACCCTCCTAGGAGCCAGGGCGGGTGCCATCTCCACATCTTCACCTGGACACTCTTTGACATCTACTGTTGCGTGAGGAGCACTCGGTGGCTTGCAGAGAGAGAGAAAGCCGTCTTCAGAATCTGAGTCAGAGTGCAACGGGTCCTGGTGAGGTAGACCGTGCCGCCTCTTGTTCTTCTTCATCCTGTCGGACACTTTCACTGGACTCCCATCATCCGAGCCCAACTCTGCCGCCTGCAGCAGCCTTGCATTGGATAACAGGGTGTCAGGCTGCGTGCAGTTGGAGGGCAGCTCTTTCGGATCAATGCAAAGCTGGTCTTGTGTTGCAGAGACAGACTGCTGTGGTCTGTGGACAGGGATAGTCAACTGTGTGAGGGGCAGAGGTAGGAGGGTCTCCATGTTCGAGTAGAGCAGGTCCACCCCTCTCCGCCTACAGTCGGTCAGCAGTTCCCTGCATAATGCATTCTTCACTGGACACTGGTTCTGTAACACAATACATCATCATTATCATCTATATGTATAATAGTGTTCATCAGATCAATGCATTGTATGAATCTACAAGGAAAACAACAAACAAAAAACACAAGGGGGTTATGGTTTGTTGCACACAGGTCTATCTGACATTTCACTTGGTGCTTCCTGTTACTCTAATTTGTGCATCATAACATGTTACCCTGAGCAGCTCCTGTAGGTCTCTCTCAGGTTCGATATTCAGCAGGCCGAGCATGCTCTCAGTGCAGCCAGTGTCACAGGGAGGTAGAGCGGGTGGGATCGCCACTTCACACACAGATGCGTCTGCTGCCTCTCCAGGAGTCTCTGACTTCAGTTCAACTTTTATTGCAAAGGGGAAAAAAATATGATTATATGAAATATGACCAAAAAGGATTACAGTTTCTATTACAGCACAATTGTTAATAAATTGTCTATAGATGACATAAATATCCAGCTAAGAGCCTGCAGCAACTGCAACACCTACTGATACTGATCCTCAGTGGGACCAAGAGTTTACCAAATTTAAATCTTTAAGAAACAAAACAATAAAACAAAATCAGCTTATCTACCATAACCATCATTCATACTTTCCCATAGATCTCCAAGGCTGCTCTCCTTACCATTGCTGCCCAAGCGCTCTAATGGCCTGGTCATGTGGCGCCCCCCAGTGCTGCGAGCCCAGAACTGCAGCTGCAGCAGGCTCTGTCTGATGTCACAGCCATTAAGACTGAGCAGAGAGCTGACATCCGCGGGATCCGTCCTCACGTCCTCAGCCAGACATAACAGCCGCAGGTAGCTGCCCACATTCAACTGGACAAGGGAGAAGTGGAGGGCGGGAGAATTAACAAACACCATTATACACTAGAAAAAGTCCTTAGTGTCCTACTTGATTTGTGTCCCAAGATCAAGCCACATTAAGCAAGCCATTCAATCATAAAGTACTAACTTAGCGAAACTAACTTTTACATTTAGAAACCCTCTACTCACCACCGAGGGTGTTTTGAAATGGATCTCTTCAAAGTTGCCGTCAAACATGGTGCTGAAAGTGGGATCTAAAAAGGGGAAACATTTGATTTAAGTCCAAACACAACATGAAACAGTAATATTGACATGGGTTACACTGCCAGATTTTTTTATTTCTCCCCTTCTACTGACCGCTGGTGGTGAGGATGACTGGTCTCTTGGTGGTGGTCATGAAGGTCTTGATAGCAGCGAGGAACCCAGAGTCATCGTCAAATATAACATCCACCTCCTCAAACAGGATGAGTGAAGTGGCGGTCTTCTTACTCTGTTCTTCACTTGGGGTCCCCTTGGGGGTGGTGGTGGTGGTTGCTGAGATCGTGACTGCAAGCTCTTTACACCTACTGGAAACCTCCTTTGCTTTTATGGTTTTCTTGGGAGCAGCTATGTGAGGAGATGGGGGAAAAGTAGAAATGTTAACCACAACACTAACACTTTTAGGCTCTTGATCAAGCCATCTATGAAAGGTTACATCATCAGAGAGTCTCTATTTGAAAGAAAAAAAGGACATGTTGTAGAACTGTATTTTACTTGTCTGTTGAGTCTTATGGTTCGTAGGCTCCTTGTTAGTGGGTCGTCCCACTTTGAAGAAGTTAGCCAAGGAGGTGGGGGCCAGGCACCCTCGCTTAGCACCTCTTGGAGACTGGGGAGGTTTCCTGGGAGAGCAGGTCACCCTACGAGGAGAGTTCACCTTTCCTGGAGGATGAAGACAAAAATCAGTTTCCAATTGTTTGTGTTCATCTAGTAATATTCCTATACCGATCCAAAATCACAGGTCATCTCACTAGCCTACAACTGATTGAAAACACTGCTATTGATGCCAGGATGTTCTGTACATACTGGGAGAGGATCCAGGCCTGATAGCACCAGCGCTGCTGCTATTGCTGTAGCTGTTGAAGTAGGTGGGTTTGTGGGCATTGACCCCATGGATGTCCACCTGGTGGGACTGGGTGGCTTCCTTCAGCTGGGACAGGATCAGACGGCCACTCCGCTGGGACGATGCGTTCACCTCAAACACCTTGGGAGACCAGGGGAAGGAGAATTTTACCAGAAAGGAGACAAAAAGAGACATTGCATTTAGTGGAACACACTGCAAAAGCCAATGTTGGAGGTTTCACAGTAATTCAATGACAAAGACTCATTAGCATTAGACTTGCTTAGTTGCAGGGTTTCCAACTAGAATTCCAATTGACCGTTAAATACAAATCATGGTCATCTTGGCCGGTAAATATAATTTTTATTATTAAGCCATTAGGCCAAATGTATGACAATTATATTGTATGTTTTTATGAGGATACTGCCTATTGGCGAATTGCCAGCGATTATGCGTTAATATGTGGCTTACTATATGCATAGACTAGCCTACTACTCCTTGAAAACTCTGGCTGCAATATTTTAGTTTATTTCTCATTTTAATTTCAAGCCAGCAAAGCCATGTTTGCAAAGACATGCAATATTATGGCCGGTAAATTAGAATGTTATTGGCCACGTTGGCCGGCCAAAGAATTAGTTGTTTGCTTGATTCAGTCTGTGAATGGTAGCGTAGTGCTTGTGTACCTTGAAGCCCAGCTCCTGAGCACAGGCATAGACTGCAGCAGTCTTTCCCACTCCAGTGGGTCCTGTGATAAGCAGTGTATTACACAGCATGTCCTCTCCATCCTGAGAGTCCTCCTCTCCACAGTCCCAGTCAGAGTCTGGACACAGAGAAAGGGCCGTCACAAGGTCAGAACAGACAAACTAACCTACTGAAGAAAAAAACAAAAAGGGCATCAGTATTTCTCTCTTCTCTCACCATTGCTGCCTTCCTCCCGTTTCTTCTCTTTCTGCTTTTTTCTCTCTTCTCGGTCTGTGCGGAGTTTCCATTCCTTTAGCCAACTTTACAAAAGGAATAGATTTAGATCGTTTCCCCCTCCTACAATCCTTATACATGGTGAATTGAATGACAGACTATAGGAACTCATATTGGGTCATGGGCCGTTTTCTAGTCAGCCCTCACATATCAAAAGGTATAGTTGCTTTTAAATGGACTGGGTCCCAGGGAAAAACAATGTTTCCCATATTTGGGTCCTGGCCTGAGGAAGTTTAAGAGGCACAGTATAAAACCAACAGAGTGCCTATTCACTGCATCCAGGTACAGTGAAAGCAGAGCAGATATATTCCCTTACCTGTGCAGCCTCCTGACTGAGGCAGTGTTGCCTATGATGTCACTGGAGTGTTGGGGCTGATACTTGTCTGTCCACAACACATCCTCCCTCACCATGTCTGAGAAACAAACAGGACATTTCCATGCAGAGATTGGTACTGTGAGTCTTACTCAAGAGTACTTCAGCAGGGGGATGTTTGTAATCACGTCAATATTTTCTACGTGACAAAATTTACCTAAGGCTACCGCAGATTATGGACAAAAACAAATCAGAGAACTTTCTGTTCTCTACGGTACTGATCGGTTGCATTATCTAGCAATGAGAGCAGACATCCATCATACCTCCAACAAGCTTACACAAGCGTTGTAGAAATAGATAGATGCTTTTTTTAGATGACTAAGCATTGTTGTCGGGAGCCTTGGTACAACTTACAACTGAACAGAATCTGTCCCTCACCTTCTTTGCCAGTGTTCCCACCCAAGGGCAAGTCATCTTCATCTATGACAACCACAAAGTCATCTTGTGAAGGACTGGCCTCAGCTAAAGGCTTGGCTTTGTCTTTCCCCTCCTCTTTCTCCAGCCGGTGTCTCGGGGCTTGTCTCATACGGCTTCCCCTCTTCGCAGGCTCAGACACGGGGGCAATCTCCTCCGAACGGTTGGACCGCTGCTTCTTTGCCACCTTCCCTGGCATTTCGCCTTCATCCTTCCTCTTCCTTTTCCCTCCAACGGGTTCGGCTGACAATTGGGTGCTGGTGACTCTGGTTACAGCCTCTGGTTCTAAACAGCATGCAGGTATGAGGGTTGAGACTGAAGGCTAAGAGCATGGAAGTCATTATTACCTAGTAATTACTCACTGTTGAGAATGTGGCCATCAAAAATTGCATTCTATGATACATCTATACAGTGATTGGGCAGCATTTCCTCAATATTTTTGCAGCAGTGGCTGTTGAAGGTAATTTTGATGTATGTGCATCCCTAATTTGGTCTCCATTTTGGTTATAATCCATTCTAAACCCAATATGAGTTTGTTCTTGCTACTGAATGAAAATAGGGGAAACCCAGAATAAACTGAAATCAGAGCTAAAATTACCATTGTGAAATGAAACTTTACAATGGAGCACCATTAAGTTATTTCAACTTAAGATGATGTAGTGTCTCATAGTTGGTCTGACCTGAGGCTGTGCACTGCTGGAGGTGGTCAGTGCGTCTCTTCAGGAAACGAGTTAGGAACCTCTGAACAGGGAAGGCAGGGTTAGAGGTGCTGACCTCCTCCACCAGGAGCAGACGGACACATTCAGAGAGCTCCTGCCTCCAGCCAGAACCCTGGGAAAGGACAACTACAGTTACGGAATAGTGTTACCCCTTCCATTAACAATTACTTAAAGCACACAAGTATAACTATACTGGCAGACCAATAGTGGCCTAGTGGTTAACAAGACTGTCCTTCAACTGGACAACCTCAGTTCAAGCTCTCAAATATCTCCCCTGCTCATCCTGGAATGAGTCAATGAATCCATACCAGCTTGATTTTCCTACAGGGATCAATGAAGTATCCCATTATTATTATCACCATCATCACCACAGGCATATCAACTTACCCTTTGACAAACAGCTCTAGAGGCTGGTTCTGTCTTAAAACCAAGTGAGCCATTGAGAGATGGAAGTGGGTCGGGTGGTAGACACCACAGCTCTTTCAGATGGCACAGGATAGAAGACTCAGGCCACGGTAGACTCCAGAGAGGGCAATCTGTCAATACAACACACAAATACAGATTAATCTGAGGGGAAGAGGCACAGCATGTTTTCACCAGTCCAGCATTATAATAAAATATTTATCTTATTAACCCCATCTAATGATGATGAAAACTGTGAATGAATGGCATACCTTGTGATGGTTGCAGCATGTGTATAACGGGTTGAAAGGAGGAGCAGGAGAGGGAGTAGGCCTCCTTGGTGGCAGCGGTCTTGGCTATCTGCTTCCTGAAGGAGTCCGGCAGGCCGCTCTTCAGGAACTCTCTACGCGCCCTGAACTGCTCGTCATCCTGGGAGATCTCTGAGCCCTCACGGCTGCTCTCATCAAAGATCGACACCACCATCGATGCCCTCTGAGCCTTTTTCTCCTGGTGCAAGGGTGCCACTTTTGAGCCTTGTGGGAAACGCCAAACAACACCATTAGCGTTCTTTTAGAGATTAAAATAAAATGCTGAATTGCAAGTGCAATTACATTGGAGAAACCTACCTAGGGGAGTCTTGGTCTCCTTACTGACAGATGTGGATTTCCCCAGGACATCATTTAGACTGCGTAATAGTTGTTGGGATTTACCCTTCCCTGCTACCATCTGAACAGTAGCAGTCTCGTCCTCCTCCAGGCAGATGACTGAATCCTGACAAAACAAACAATTTAGTTAGCTATACAGCTAAAATGGAAATACAAGCAATAAGGGATACAGACTAAGAAAGAATTATCTTTAAGGACAGGATTATATGACACAAGGATATATAAACAAGGATTAGCAGCGGGCAATGCTCTGCAGGAGGAACTGAAACTCTGATCGACCCAAGTGGGGTGAGAAAGGCCTCAAACTGTACAGTACGTCCTAGTCAACAGGGCTGTGAATTGATAAAATCTTAACAGTTCTCTTATCGGTCCCTTTCTTGTTGTCCTATGAATGGCATATGTGATTCCAGAGGCAGTGGACTTTCACCACTTAACTATCTTGGGGGACATTTGTGCTTAACATTCAAAATGGACATAGAATTGAGTGTCATCTCTCTTGTTTGCTCTTGACTGTACCTCATCTTCACAGTAGCTCTTCTTAGTGGAGATCTGAGACCTTGAAGACCGCCTTAAGTTGCTCTTAACCTCAGTAGCAGTTTTCTTACTCTGCTGGACAACTTTGGCTTTCTCCACCAATTTCTTAGCCTGTTTCCTCCTCTTAGAGGCAGTAGACATCTGAAAGAGAGATAAGAGTATTTCATCCTCAGCCCATTATTATGGTTGTTGTTCCCTGCCAAATCAGTATATGCCGTAAATTAAGGACAAAACCACTTTATTCTTACCTTCGTATCCAAAGGACTGAGTATTGGAAAATCACTTTCAGCCTCAGATTTTGATTTATTTTTATGGACTCTGGTAAATTTTATCCTTAAGAAAAAGAAAGCATGTTAATTGGAACATTATCATTATGAAACACTGAAAAGATACAAATACATTAAATCATAACCACATGCATGTGTCACCTGATTGGACTTTCTTTCTTGTCATCTGGACTGACTAACTCTGCCACGAACACGCCATGTTTGGACTTGCGTGTCTTTGGGGTAGACATCTGGAGAGGGCTGTCCTGGGGTAATGCAGCATCCTCTGACCTGTCTTGGCTCCTGGTCTTCCGGACAGGGGTTGCTGCCATGGACTCAGGTGTTTGCCTGGAGAGTGCCTTTCTTCTGGACCGCCTCATAGTTGGGATCGTGGTACCGGAAGTGGTGGTAGGCTCCTCTGTTATAGCATCAGCCTCAACGCTCACGGTCACAGGTTCTTCCTGAGTGGCAGCTGCAGGTGAGGTGATGACTGCCTCCTCTTTTTCTCTGGACTTATTTTTGCCTTTTCTTGCTGGTTTCTGTTTAGCTCCCTTATTTTCTGGACAGGCAGCACTGAGTTGCTCCACAGATTGTATAATTACAGTGTCCTCTTTATCTTCCTTGTCTCCAGCCTGTGAGGTCTTCTCTGCAGGTTGCTTCTGCTTGCCCTGGATCTTACCTGGCTTGGTTTTGGCCCCATCCAGGCTGGGCTGCTTAAAGAAAGCCATGAACTGCTTCCTGTCTGCCTGACTACATTTAGGTGTGGATTCACTCTCAACCACATCAAGCTCGAGATCTTCCTCTTGGAGAACCACATTGGATTTCCGCTTTAGCGTCAGAGAGGGAGGAGGGAGTTGATGTCCAACCTGTGAGGGAGGAGACAATGCCACCTCTGCAGGGCTCATCGCCCCTTTTCTCCTGCTGAAGATGGAGGCCACCTTTCCCACAGCCATAACTGCTTCCTGTTTTGGCGAGACTGCATGCACCTCAGCCTGGATGGTGAGGGTTCTGGGTGAGACTTGAAGAGATGGCTCCTCGGAAGCCACTTTTTCATCAGCTTTAGGAGTATTCAACTTGTCAGTCTCCATCTCCTCTGCCTCTGTTGTAATTTTACTCTCCTCTCCTCTGGCATCTTTCTGTTCCTTCTCCTCTTCCCCGTCCCCCTGGTTCTGGCTCAGCAGGAAATCCTCAAAGGAGATGGTAATTGTGCTGGTGTTCACCTGAGAGGCCTCGTCCACATTGACCTCCATGCTAATATCACACAAGGACTTCTCTGCCTCTTTTCCTTCTGGCTCTGACTGCTCTGCC
Source organism: Anoplogaster cornuta (assembly GCA_900683385.1). Lineage (NCBI taxonomy): Eukaryota > Metazoa > Chordata > Actinopteri > Trachichthyiformes > Anoplogasteridae > Anoplogaster > Anoplogaster cornuta. The sequence goes on from CABFOP010073655.1 coordinate 8,139, forward strand.
TTCGGTGGCTGCCTTTTCCTGGGGTTTCTCGTTGCAGGTTTGGCCCGTTTTACCTTATCTTTTGATGGTGCTATTGGAGATAAATTATTACAGTTCAGTTCTGGCTGAAGCTGTATATGTCCCCCACACGTGGAACCATCTTCATTACGTTCATCTTTTTGGGCCTGCTCCACACTGACAGTCTTAGTGGCATTCCCCTGTGAGATTCCGTCAGCCATACAAGTATCAACACTAAGGTGGGCCAGCAGAGCTGCTGTATCACTACCCAGGATGCCAAAGCTGCTGGTTGACTGTCCTGGTGAGTCTCTGCTACTATCTGACTCATCCACAATAAGACAGACCTCCTCAGTGGAGTTAACAGCCTCGAGATCCTGAAGTTTCCTGGCAGCTTTGCTGGGCTTCCTTCCCTGTTTCTGAGAGGACCTGCCAGGCTGTTTCAATGCTCCCTCTGGAGTGGTGTGTTTCTCTGCAGGCTGAGATGTCTGACAGTTCTCCTTGGACTGCTGTGGTGTGCTGGTCTTCTCCCTGGAAGACGGCCCCTTCCGGTTGAAGTAGTCCCTAATGTTGTTGGAACGTGGTGGAGAAAAAGGCTTCTCCACAGGCTTGGGCACAGGGGAGAAGTAGTTTGTGATTGTCTTGGCAACAGGACTGCCACCATCTTTGTGTGATTTTTTGCAAGGCTGTAAAAATAGTGGGAGGACTTGTAAAATATGAAGGAGCATATGAATGTATGTTTGCAAAACCACTTTACAACTAGACAGCAAGTACATGCTACACACAGTCCATATCACAGTGTCTCAAATATATACTTGTAAATACATACATACCAGAATCTCAAAGTCCTCAATGACAGATGCCATAGCCACAACACCAGCCATAATTTTAACAGACCTAACGGAAAAGAGAATGTTGTTAAAGAAGTGGAGGTCTAACACTTCAGTCAATCACTAATTAGGACAGCAAGGACAAGAATGACTGGCCCTCAAAACTGTAATTGTAATGCCCTAAGGAATATCAGCTTGTAAGAGTTTCAATCAGCCCACCTGCCACTTATTACTGTAACAGGAGTATCATTTAATATTAGTGTCCCAGCAACACCCGATCTCTGGGGAGAAGACTGGAACTGACACAAGGACCAAGCAATATAAATATCCAGAAGCCGACAGTAACTTACAGCTGCTAGTGTAACTGCCAAGTAGGACAAACATTTAGTGGGACGTCTTAATTGATACATGCAGCTTTCGTGCAAAATGACAGCAAGGGTAATGTTAACGTTACCTGTGTAACGAGACAGACAACAAAACAAAGAACTTACCAAGTTGGAATGCTGCAACTTTAGAGACTGTCTTGCTGCCTTCTTATTCGCGTTCCCGTATGTGTAAAAGAACAGCAATGGCAAAGTTCATTGTGTAAGCCACAGGAGAAAAGAAAAATAACTTCCAATGTGAAATATCAAGCTAGCATAATTTGCTAGACGCTACTCTCAAAGCAGCTGACTTGCTCAGCTTTGCTCCTGACAAGTCCGAAAAGTGGTGCAAACATTTTCCACGTCCGCGCCATATAAATAAATGTAACGTGAAAAACGTTACACGAATATATTCCTAATTACTCCGAGAACGAGTATAGAATACATGTTGCTTCATTTACGATATTCTTTGGAAAACGCGCCAGACTAGTCCTGTACGAAGAGCGCCAAATATACGTGACCTTTGGCTTGACCAAATTCCACCAATCACAGGATAGATCATCTCTGCGTCATCGTTTGGCGTTATTCGCCCATAACAAATATGGCTTCCATTTTCCCATTTAATGGAAAGGAAAAGCGACAGCTCCCCCTGTTGGTTGCGCCCATTCCTGAGGAAATGAGGAAATTCTCGCTGATTTTCCTAATGACAAGTACAAAATAATTTGTCGTGAATAACGAACGGCGTGGACTTTACGAGAAGTGAATAAGACATTGGACAAACGTCTTTCTCTTTTGGTAAAATAATCTTCTTTGGCAACCTAGTATTAATTCCGATAAATAAAGGGACCTTGTTTCATACAGAAATGGAAAATTCTGTCAAGTTTAAATCAATCATAGTACATAATACAAGCCAAGGTTATATTAAATTCCTAAAATGAGATCACTCCACATAGCAATTAAGCCTATTAACCCAAGATTGCTAATTGTGATAACTTGATGTGGCATTGGTGCAAACATGAAAGGTTAAAAATTGAAATAACACCTTTTTCACAAAAATATCCTTATGTACAGTATTACATATATCCAGACATAATATAAACTGCAAATGGCAACCTGCAGGTGTTATCTAGTAGCTGGATGTATGGCAATAAGGAGCCCAAATAACCTATAGTAGGACAATGGATGCAGTGTTAATGCATTTATAAATCTGTCATTCATGCTTGCCTATAGGCTCACATGAGACTCTCCAGCATACTGCAGTAGAGTCTCACTCGTTGCCCCCCCAAATCAGGAAAAAAAATGCACCAATCTCAAATAAAAAGTACTGCTGAGGAAGCCACCGGAGTTGTCTCAAAAGTGGGCGTGTTGATTTTGTGAAATATTCCGTAAATTTGAAGTAACGGGTCCATTTGTCTGCTCGGTCACGGTTCTGCTTCGGTTTTCCGTGTATAAACTGCTCAACAGCGCCGTCGCCGTTGCTAGGTGGTATTACATGTCACATAGAAATGAATGGGTTTTGTCGAACACGAGACAACGGCGATGGCGCTGTTGAGCAGTTTTACCATTCAAGATAAATAAACAAGACAGAAACAGCTTAAAATCTCTGCAAGTTGAGCAACTTGTATGACTCTTGAGTAAATAATAAAACAGGGAAGTGCCACTTACTTCCTGACTGTTTTCGATCGAAACTGCATACCATGGACTACCTATCCACACACACCCTGTATTTCTGGTAACTCGAGATTCACATGAACTACATTCATGTGAAATGCTGATTTGGCCTACTAGGATAGCCTCTCTGTCATTAACAGACTGAGTTACCCAACAGAAGAACATTCTGAGAAAATGGCTAGTAGGGATCCTGTCTCCAACTCAGGTAAATTGTGTTATTGTAATCTGTTCTAATGACTTATATTGGGTTGT
>CABFOP010073663.1:4062-15473 GCA_900683385.1 Anoplogaster cornuta
TATTTTTTTTCTGTATATGTAAGACTCTCTCTCTCTCTCTCTCTCTCTCTCTCTCTCTCTCTCTCTCTCTCTCTCTCACACACACACACACACACACACACACACACACACACACACACACACACTCACACACACACACACACAGGAACCATAAGTTTTACTCACCCTAAAGGACAGTCTGGCTGAGTCAGCGATGGGGACTGTCACTACTCCGGTCACCTCTGAGCTACACTGTCCCTCCTCTCCTCATGATTATTCACAACCTCTTTGCAATCCCATCAAAGCACCGCCACTGTTGGTTTTCTGATGCTCCAGTACTTTCCCTCTCCATACGATAACAATTAGAGGTTCCGGGCAATGTTTCAAAGAAGATTAAGCGGGTGCGCCTCATTCGCCTAATCTAAACGGAGAGGATAAAAGGGGCTTATAAGTGTTGAAAAATTTCCAAACTGCATCTTCTGAGCTTTCAAGTCAGGCTCAGTAAAAGGCCACGTATAATGGGTGTACTTCTGACATCTTCTACCTTTCAAGGATAGGGTGTAGGAGTATTGCACAAAAAGAATGCAATCCCAAGTACAATGAATATCCTCACTGGGAAAATGGAATGTGAACTAGAATTAATTCCTAAATTCTTGGAAAGTTCAGTCTTATTTGTGAATATTAACAGAATGCTTCTGAAGATAGAAACAAGAAAGCCAAGACTCTCTTGATAATTTAATCTCACAAAATCTTGGAGCTGTTAAATTGACAGTAATTTGGAGACTTCATGGACACATTGAGACTATCCAATGATCTTCTATCACTGATTATACCCACATTTCAGATTATTATTTTTTAACATTAATGCTTGGATTAACAAATTTGAACAAGTCTCACAGTCAGTGGATCTGCTCCAGGTATTTTCTGGTGACGACATCAGAGATCACAGTCTTGGTTGTAACTCTTAAAGAGAGTTGTTGATGTTCACAAATATCTTAAATGTAATTGTCTAAGATCATTGGATGTGAAACCTGTTGGGCAGATTCTTGCTTTAGGCTTGTATTACAGTTATAATAAATAATAACAAGTTGGACATTTATATTATTGGTAGGTTCTTCTTAGTGCAGTTTGTCCACTCTTTTGCATTTTCCCAGTATCCAAAACCACTTTTATAGTTTCTTTATTGTATTTTCAGGTGACAAAGGAAGAAACTGTCTCCAAGGTAACAGTATGGCAGTGGATGGCCCCTTTTGCCCAGAGAGTAATAATAGCAGCCAATCACCTGAGCTATGCCATGGACAAGCCTGCCCCCTCAGGTACTTTGCTGGTACTGCATGTCAATGCTGTTCAATACCTACTGTAGAATACAGGGTTTGATAACAAACACACACACACACACACACGCACACGCACACGCACACGCACACGCACATGCATCAACATACCACAAACACCAACATTAGTGAGTGAGAGATAGAGAGGATCAGTGTTTAATTGAGCTCTAGGCCTAAAACTAGTTTCCAGTCTAGTCTCCTATATGGTCTCCTCTAATTACATTCCCAATTTCTCCATGGTAATTAAAGTTCCGTCTTATCCTGAAGTGCCGGATCTCAAGACAGCTTTAATTTCAGTTTGTTTATATGTCTGTGCATGCTTGAAAGAGCTCATGTACTGCTTCAGGGAAAATAAGGATGCTCTCTCTTTGATTTAAATCTAGTCTCTCTTGGTTTCAGATATTCAGATGATCACAGATCCACACACTGATGAGACTTTAATGATAAATATTTTTGGGGCCAAATAAAATAAGTGAACCTTTTTTGCTTTAGCTGATTGACTTTGGAAGTCATTGTTCACTTGTTCTGGTGTCTCTTCTGGTGGAACAGGTGGCGGGTAGCTCCTTGGTCATCATGCTCGGCCAGTTGCGGAGGTGGCTTCCAGAGCAGGAGGGTCAGCTGCATTAGGGGTCCTGAGGACAGGGCTAGTGAGGTGGAGAGCCAGCGCTGCATTGGTGCAGGGAGAAGACCTGCTGACACCAGGTCATGCAGCCTTCTGCCCTGTGCCATTTGGGCCACTACTCCCTGGGGGCCGGTGAGTTAACTTAATATTGATGAGATGTATCAAAATGGTCTCATGTTCAAATAATCTTCCTCAGCTTCTTTGTTTTGCAGCAAAGCCGATGCTGTATTACATTATGCATGCAGTATTTACAGTATGAAGTGTTTTTATATTTACTTTTCCCAAATGGTAATGTCAGGTGGGACCACTCTGTTGTTCCGTCCTTATAATTAAGACAAGGAGCCAAATGTTTTTTGTAGCCAGGGAAGATGTTTTTTCCTCCTGAGAAAGTGGTTACTAGTTAAGAGAACTAGTTTAAGACTTGACATCATCACCCCATTCCAATCTCTAAGCTAAAAAAAAAAGGAGGCTGACCTGTGTTGCAGACTCAGGGGAGGGGATTCACACCGTTGCTTATTTCAATTGGCAGAAACTCCCATTTTGCACTGTAAACCAAGGATATGCTTGTGAGGTAAAAGTTTTCCGGATTGTGGATTTAGTCAAAAGAAGGGGACTTAAACCAGCCAAGACCACAAGAGGGAGCTGTTACCAAGAAAATAATTACTACTAAAAGCGGAACTTGTTTCTAATTACGTTGAAATCTCTGTTTTAGTGTCATGGTCATTGTGTGGGTCCCAGTTTGGCCACACAGCACCGCCATGTTTACTGCCAAGACGCAAATGCCACCAAAGTCCCCCACAGAATGTGCAGTGGATTCCAAAGGCAAGTGGGCATTTCCATACAGCATGACCAAGTGAAACCTGAGTATTACACTGAGAATGTACAGTATGTCTAGTGTTGGTGATGTGTCAAGAGCAATGAAAAAATACATTGGCTAGCTACTCTAATTGGATGCCTCATGCAGCGGTGAAAACGTCAGTTCCCAAACTATTCCTGACAACATTTTAAACCCTTTTTGTGTGTGTGTCTCTGTGTGTGTGTGTGTGTTTCTGTCTGCGTTCACAGGCCCAGCTCCCTTAAGAACTGCTCCACAGAGGCCTGTGCCCTACAGTGGCGTGTAGGGTCATGGACACAATGCACTGCCACCTGCGGACGCCACGGTTTCCAGTCACGCCAGGTGACGTGCGCTCACCGTCGAACCGGCAAGGCCGCCCGTGAGCACCAGTGCACCTGGAGGCCCCGCCCGCCCAGCTGGCAACGATGCAATACCCTGTCCTGCGGAAGAGGTGAGATAAAGTTGCGTTCAATGGGAGTCGGAACCTGGAAGCATCTGAACCCTGATTTTAAAACAGTGTTTACAGTAAAGTAAACATTCTATATACATAAAGATGCAAATTAGATGTCATCAGCTACTTTTGTTCTGTACTAGCACTAAACCAGTGGTTCTCAACCCTGTCTATGCACTTTTAGTACATTTCTCTCCTCAAAACATTACACCCATTGGAAATATTGCCAAATAAACTAGTCTGTGCACAAGCTCTGGGATAGCACTTCTAATGTGGCCCACACTACATTCCCTTAGCCATAGAGATTAAACAGGATTTATTGTTTAATCTCTATGACTTTGGCCTTATGTTCCTATAGTGAAATGGCTGGATTAAGTATCTACTGAGGGATGTGGTGCGGAAAGCCTATTGCTTCTCTACCATGGTGAAGAGTAATCGGGCTTAACGTGAATGTGTGGTGAATGGCGTCCTCTGTGTATCCCAGCAGGAGAGTGTCGGGACAGCACGAGGTACTGTGAGAAGGTCCGACAGCTGGAGCTCTGCCCGCTGCCTCAGTTTAAGAGCCGCTGCTGTCAGTCCTGCCAAGACACCTGAAACGGGGACATGAGGCGGGGGGACCACAAACAGCCTGGATAGGTCCTGGACCGGTCCCCAGACAGCGGGCAGAGACCTCAAACCATCTACGCCCCCTCTTAACAGCCACAACCGTCCTCGATGAACAGCCTTGGATGGAGGGGGGACGGACGAGAGTGTGCAGTGGAATGTTTGGGTGGTCATACTCAGAGTGGTTGTGATCTACTTTCCTCAGAGATGCTGTGGGTGGATCAGATTACAAAAGTATTGTTTTGTGAGAAGGGACATCACTGTTAATGGAGGCTTCAGTTTTACTTCTTTTTTTTAACTGAAGTTCATGTCAACAGCTTTCCATATTGTGCAAAAGCTACTAGGCTAGAATTCCATCGTGAATAACCGAGACGTAGGGTAACTTAGTGGTAGGTAACTCATGAAGAGGCATTGTAGCATTGATTCACTACATGTCCATACAAATGATAACTGGTGCAGTGTTCGTTATAACCACTGGATAGTAGTAAGTCTGCCTTTATAGCGATGGTCTCCTTAAAACGTTTGTATGTAAAACTAAAAGTTCTCCTGCAAAGTGAACTTTTATCCATGTGGCGTAGGTAACATCTCCAGAGAATCTGTAGGCATTTTGCTCTAAAATTAGCTTTGATGATCAAGTACAGTATATGGTGCATATGAATGATAAATAGCTCACCTGGCTAAAAGCCTTGTATTCAATAAATGGTATCTGGTGTCAACCATCTGCAAAATAGATCATGATTTGAGCTATCTTTTAGCCCATTTTGACTTCAGTGATTGATCAAGTCATTTCAGTAGGTAATGTTTGAATTCATTTCAGTTGCTTTAATTATATCTTCAGCAGACTATAGTAGAACATCATAAATATTTGTTGCATGGATTGCACTAATATGGAGGAGTATGACTGAAGCAAAACAATTTAAGGAAAGAAATATGACACTTATATTTGCACTCAAAACTCACGCAAGCCTGTGTTAAGAACATGGCTCGTGGAGTTTTTTTTATTTGATCTAGTTTGTAAAGTTACAGTGTTTATATATTTTGTTTCATGATTTTGATATTTTGGGAAACATATTTTGTCAGAATGTCCCTTTAACCACTCTGCGACACCATAGCACGTTTGAACGTGAGGTAAGCATAGTAGTCCCCTCCTAATAAAGTTGAATTCACTCGTTCTGCCAATATGACTTTTGCTTGATGTAGGTTGACGTTGTTTCAGAAATAAGCAGACTTACATTTGAAATCCAGTTCTTTTGTCTTGCACAACATTCAATCGTAGAGTTGAACGTGTAATAGTAGGTTCACTTAGTGAAAATGGCCACTGTGTGATATCCAGATCTGGGTCAAAATAGTAGGGAACTTGTTTTTATTATTATTTATGTACCAAGTTACTGTTCCAGATAGGCAGAGTTTGCACTTTTGACGTCCTTTTCATGTCCTGGTTTCCATAACACTTAGCAGACGTCATCAAGTGCGACACAAATCTGAACAGAGATGCAATTTGGCCTGTCATCAAGGTGTGGTTATTTGATATTATTGTCAATGAGATAAGAACTAAAATATCACAAGACGTATTACTAATGCTCTTAAGTTATGTAGATATTTGTTTTGGTGAAGATTTATGCTCCTTTTTGTCATTTAACTATTTATTATCATATGTGTTCTTGTGAAAATGTGATAGTTTTGTAAATAATTACAGGAGTGGGATTTGAGTATTCATTTCCTCCATAGATGTTGCTATTTGATGTGCATGTAATGGGGACCCTCCGCTGGTGACTTGATGTGTTTCTCTTTCCACCAATGCCTGGTTAATCACTCAACAATAAAATCAAATACATTCCTTTTATAATCTGTGTGTGGTGGTCTCTTACTTGTGTCGATAACTATTTGACTGCATTATCCAATAGAAAAGCTCAAAGTGTTTGATTTATTAATGTGGGGACTACACAGGAAGTACTAACTACTACTGATCCATCCACAGCACTTTGGCAAAAACAGATGAAACATGAAACTGTACTGGGTGTATAGCAGAAACTAGATAAACAAGATCTGCAACAATGAGTGTCACTAAATCTGTCGTCATACCTTTGCATCAGATTTTGTGACAAGCTTAAAATGCTTCCCCTTATGTGTACTGTAGCCTACGCCTCTTGACAAGTTACTTCTCTTTTGGAGATACACACTTTCAGGGGATATCTAAACTCTAGGAGAATCTTTACCACAACCTGGAGCGATGGATTCAAATTATCGTTATCAGCAAATCATAACTGGATTTATTTGGATTATTTGTGGCTGGAATTTGTTCAGAACAAGCATGGTTGTATAGCCTCACTAGAATAGTTATGGTGGAAAAGGATGAGTGTGAATCTTGTTTGAGGGCAATTAGGGTCCTGCGGGTTTCACTTGTGGATCAGCTAGAGGGGCGGATTGAGTCTCTGCTGGACAGCCTAGTATCCAGGGAAGTGTTCACCCGAGATGACCGTGAGGAGGTGTTGTGTCATTTGGGGCCGCGGGCAAGAGTGAGAAAGGTGCTGGATATCGTGGAGTGTAAAGGCGAGGAAGCAGCCAAGACCTTTGTCTCTATTAGCAGTGATCAGCAGCAGGAAACACAGACACACCCCAGAGAAAATAACACAGACCAGCCTCAGCCCGCAGGTATGTCATAAAAAATTCTTGTACATTCATGACATGTTTTTTGATATTGGATTTTTTTTGATAATGAAAATAATGCTAAAGTACTTGTCATAGACACAATTGACCTTAAAGGTGTGTGTGTAACAGAAAATGCATACCTATCATACAGTATTTCTTTCTCAGAGTACAATAAAATAAAACAAAAGCACAAAGACGTCCTAACACGCAGGAGCGAGAGCATGCTTTACTACAACACTCGACATGGAGAGAAAATCCGTTTTTCAGAACATTACGTCAATCTCCTATTAGTCAATGGACACCAGGGCTTGGACTTAAAAAGACACGAGGTGCTGGCTTTTGGGCAAAAGCGGCTATCTTTGCAGCAGAAGTCAACAGAGCGCAGGCAAATCAGCCCAGCCGAGCTCTTTTCAAGTGTGACTGGTGGCCGTCCTGTCAGGAAGATTCTGGTGTCAGGAGTGGCTGGCATTGGAAAAACAATCCTGGTGCAGAAGCTGCTGTTTGATTTTGGGAACAACAAGGACCATCTGGCCTTTGACTTCATCATTCACATGACCTTCAGAGACCTGAATCTGATCACCAAACCAACAAACTTCCGAGAGTTGGTCTTGCGTAAAAACAGGCACCTGGCTAAGGAGCTGGACAACATTTTGGCCCTCGACAACAAACTGCTGATCATCTTGGACGGCTTCGACGAGTTCAGACATTACCGGAGCTGCGATGTGGATGTTTTCGTGACCGAGCCGGAGCAAGACGGTGAGGTGGAGGAGGTCTTTGCGAGCCTGATGCAGGGCGAACTGCTGCCCAATGCTTCTGTCATGCTCACAAGTAGACCTGCAGCTATCGGCCACATCCCCGTGGGCTGCATTGACCGTTTTGTGCTCATAGCTGGTTTCTCCTTGACTGAAGTCCAAGATTTCTTCCAGCGCTACTTCGAAGAAAATGCCCTTGCTGAAAGGATGTTTGCAGTAGTAGCTGCAAATGAGCTAATGCTGACACTGTGCTACATACCTGCATTTTGCTACATTGTTTGCTGCATCCTAAAAGAAAACAAAGACCTCTCTGGAGAAAGCCCTAAGACTATGACAGATATTTATGTACAGTATTTGGTGGCTCTGCTTCGGTCACACACCCAAGATAGAGCCAAAGCATCTCTTAGTGACCAAAGAGCAGGGGCCACACTGCAGCTGTCTGACATCGTGCTGAAGCTGGGTCGACTCGCCTTCCTGAAGCTGATGGACCATCAAACACTATTCTACAGCAGCGACCAAGATGTCGCGGCGTTAGAAGGGTGCAGTCTGGTCAGCACCTTCCTAGACAAGACGGTGGCACAAGAGCCTGGCTGCACTGAAGATGTATACTCCTTTGCGCACCTTACTGTTCAGGAGTTCTTCGCCGCGGTTTACTGCGCAGTGACAGATCACCCATTACCCGACGCCAGTCCTGGAGGGGAGACGACAAGCAACGGGCACTTGGACCTTTTCAATCGCTTCCTTTCTGGAATCCTCTCCGAACGCAACGCTAAGCTCCTGTCGAGGCAAGTGGGGCTGTGTTGCCTCGGTGATAAAGTGGAGGCCCATCGTCGGAGGATCATCGGGGAGCTCACGGGTCTGTGCGAGAACGGGGCCAACATGCTGAATTATTTACATTGTCTGTTCGAGCAACAGGACCCCTCACTGGCCCGGGCAATACAGCCAAAGAGCCTGCGAGTGAATGTTGGTGATGAAATACTCTCCCCCATGGATCACAGTGCCATCAAGTACTTCCTGAACCTTACAGAGGGGAAAATATTAGAGCTGGATCTGACAGGGACGGACATAAGCTCTGAGGCACTCAGAGATCTGCAGCCCCACCTGCTCAGATGTGAGAAGCTTTGGTGAGTTCTTTGGACAAATGTGGATCTGATAACTGAACTCAATTATATATCACATGCACTCAGAGGTATATGTCTTATTGCATCAAACCGCCAGCTCTAGGCTCCTGTCTACAACTCATTTTATGTGGTGATCGCAGAGTGACCACCGCTTTGGGCTAAGGATTAAGTAATGCAGGAGCAATATACTGACGCCACTATTTCACTTTTCAGGCTTGGAGAAAACAACCTTGACATCTACACAGTTCAGGTCATTGCTGATGTGCTGCAAGTGACAGACAGTATGACCCACCTAGGGTAAGATGACGAGTGGCATTACAGTATATGCTTTGTTGAATAATTGAGAAAATACATCTTTTTGTAGAAAGTAACCAGTCATTGGGCTCAGTCATTTAAATTATCTGTTGTGTCAGGAAATAAATGACACCCTACTTTATACGAGAAAGCAAATTGTGTATGGCCCAGATAGCTCAGTTGGTAGTGTTAGTGTTATACATAGTGTTAACTATCACCTTTGTAAGTCACTGTGGATAAAAGCGTCTGCTAAATGACTGTAATGTAATGTATCTTTAATGCCCAACACTTTAAATGGTAAATCCCCCAGACTATATGATTCATGCTTTCTCTTCCCCATTTCTAGGCTTGGCTGGGCAAACATTGGTGACGAGGAACTGCTGGTTCTTTCCAATGCCATCAGAATGAAAAAAACACTCAAGGAATTGTGGTAAGCAATATTTACGTCAAAAGTCAAAAGTCAAAAGTTACTTTCTTCATAATGACTGGGTTCTTGTGTGTTTCGGTGGAAATGAAAGTCTGTGCTGGCTGAGGATGACGTCATCAATCTCCCTCTTGATATGATTCCCTCCAGAATATTACCACCTAGGGCGAACATGATACTAAGATACTATGATGATAATATACAGAAGTAATTGCTTATAACTTTTGCAAAGAAATGTAGAACAAAATATATTATTATGATTGTAGATAATTGGTAATTAAAAAAAAGTTGATCTAATCCACAAATATTCTGCCATGCCTTTACCGTGGCTTCATGATATTCTGAATGGGTTTCTAAGAATTGTACCGTTTCTGTGATTTTTTAAAATTTTGGGTTAGCTACATAGTTGACTACTGACATGTCAAACTATCGGGAGTTGAAATGGCGTTGAAAAAATGAAACAGTCTCTATGTTAAAGTGGCAGTAGTGTTAAAGCGGAGTCCTAACAGAGCGCAGAATATAGCTCACCACTTGCTTCTTTTTTTAGAAAAGGTATAAATTGTAGATATTAATTCTCCATTACAGCTGTGTGTCAGAATTCACATTTGTCTCATTCCTTTGCAATCATCATTTGACTGACAATAGTGATAGTGACATTGAAAACATTTAGATATTTTAAAGTTTGTTGATTGCATTCACAGTGTGATTATTTCTTTGATTGCTATGGATAAAATCATTGTAGAGGATATTTTGCTACTGTTACCTATGTGCTCTCGCAGGATGGAGGGAAACAGAATAAGCTACAGAGGACTGCTGTCACTGAATGACTTGACTCCAGATCCTTTGAGTACAGTCGTGTGAGTAAAACGTGTTTCTTTCTGGACAATGTTTTTTCCACACGTATTTCTACTCCATATTTTAAAGATTTGAGCTTTGCTAAACTGCTCTTGATTCTCTTTTCATACAGCGCCATATGGAATGACTTGACCGATGCGGAGGCAGAGGCCTTGCTTGAGATCTCTAAAGGGGGGAGCTTTACGGTGAACTTCACAGATAACAGTATGTGGGAAGCGTGGGGTGCATGGGTCTTTAACAGGTGTGAAGTCAGCAGCAATGATAAGCTTGTTACGGTGCTCCACAAAGTGTGCAACGTCTCGGTCCACTGTTTAGAAACCCACTGGGCAAAGACTTTCTACAGGAGCCTCTCACAACTCATCAAGAGCAGAATGGAGCAGTGCACTGAGGATGACATGCGCAAGAAGCTCGAAAAGTTTGACAGTATTTTGAGTTTATGAATGAATGAATGAATGAATGAATGAATGAATAAATAAATGAATGAATGAATGAATGAATGAATGAATGAATGAATGAATGAATGAATGAATGAATGAATGAATGAATGAAATTTTTATTATTGTGTCATGCATACATTTGTATGCCCAGCCCGCATGGGCTTACAAGACACCATAAATTCAAACAAGTCAGGACCAGAATACAGCGTATGAGTCATTAAACAACAACAGCAAGAAAATAAAGAAACAACCAAAGCAGCTTACACTTTCGGATGGGGAATAGGGGTACTGACCACCCCAGGGGCCCAGGCTGAGGGAGGGCCCCTAAAGTGTCTGGACTAAAATACCTTTTGTTGTCCTCAAGTGTATATTTGGAAATATTTTATACTTTTATTTCACACTGCTGTGATTTTGAAACATTGGTTGAAATCTACAAAACTGTAAACAAATAAAACATTCTCAAACATATGATGAAGTGACCACTGCATTGTGTTATCTGGGACAAACTGGAACAAGCAAGACTGTGCAGACTAAAACAAAAACAATTGTCCTCCCTAAAAAGATTTTAAACGGGACTACTGGTGAAAAGTAAGGTTCATGACATGATGGTTCAGGACAGAGCAGACTGTTCTTTCTGAGGAGGCTCAGGTCCTTCGATGTGTGCAGCAGGCTACTGTAGATGTTACCGGTCTGTGGTAGCCAGCAGGTTACTACAGATGTTCTACCAGTCTGTGGTAGCCAGCAGGCTACTACAGATGTTCTACCAGTCTGTGGTAGCCAGCAGGCTACTACAGATGTTCTACCAGTCTGTGGTAGCCAGCACACTGTTCTTTACCGTGGTGTGCTGGGGAGGCGGCCTCAAGGCTGCAGAGACCAACAGACTGAACAAGCTGGTGAGGAAGGCCAGCTCTGTTGTTGGTCTAGAACTGGACAGTCTGGAGGTGGTGGTGGAGAGGAGGATGAGGGACCATAAAGACCATCCTGGGCAACCCCTCCCACCCCCTCTATGAGGAGCTGTGGCAGATGGGGATATATTATATTTTATGTATTATATA
>CABFOP010073711.1:3923-14029 GCA_900683385.1 Anoplogaster cornuta
TATATAGAGAAAGATTTATAGATTTGTTTAATATACATTCTTAAGTTTAGGGAGACAATGTGTCTAAAATATAATACAAGGGCTGTCTGTACAGGATTTCTATGAGGTTATCTTTTCAGAAGAAAACTGGAGAGAAACAAAAATACTGAAGTTCCTCATATTCAACTCTTTTGTTGTATCTCCATTTTTAAAAATGAATTGAAACATATAGAAGTTAAAAAAAATGAAAATGAAAAAATGTGATCATAAATTCGATGCAAAACGCATTTTGTCTTGCTCGGTCTCTGTACTGCTCAAGACAGAATCTCTCCTAGAACCAGGGGATTCCCTGTGCTGGGCTGTGGATGATGCTGCTGCTGCTGCCACTGCCGCGGCTGCTGCCGCTGCCGAACGCACCGGGGGCAAGGCTCCTGATGACATCTGGCGGAACAAGTTGACCCGCTGGGGCACTGTGGTGCGGATGCCGCTCTGCAGACCCATTCCCTGGATTGCCGCCGCTGCTGCAACTGGTGGCACGATGGAGGCCAGAGAGTCTCCTGAGGCTGGGTGTGCTCTGGGCCCCAGGGACATGTCATGTGGCAGGGAAGGTTGGGAGGCCGACAAGTGTCGCACATCTCGACTCAAGCTGCCCGACTGGAGAGCCTGTGCACTCTTGTGGATGTCTCCCCTCTGGGGTGAATGAACCTGCTGCTGCTGAGGTGACTGTTGCTGCTGTTGTTGTTGCTGCTGTGCTGTCGAGGCTGCGGTTGCAGTTGACACAGCAGGTTGCTGGGCAAGCTGTTGCTGTGTGGATAGAGGCGACTGGGGCATAGGCTGCTGGATAAGTGACAGCTGGGAGGCAGTGGGTGAGCCATACTGGAAGCTCCGGCCAGCCAGAGGAGTCTGCACAGGCGGACTACACATGGCAGCTGTGAAGGAGCAGGGCGACATGATTGCCCCCTGCAGCTGGAGCGGGGTTTGAGGGTTGGTTGAGGAAGTCAGGTTACCGTGGGAAAGACTAGCAGCAGGGTAAACCCCCTGTGCGGCAGCGGCGGCGGCTGGCAGGATGCGGGCAGCAGAGGCATTGGCAATAGCTGAAGCACTGTAGGTCAAGGGTACAGAGGACTGCTGGAGCTGGTTGTTGCCTAAGGAACTGGCAAAGGGTGGTTGGGCTGGTGAGTTAATGATGGAGTTTCCAGACATTGGTGTTGAGTTCATCCCGGTGACCGACTGCTTGCGGTCCACCATCATCACCATCTCCCTGTCCTGACGGATAATCTGCTTCAATATCTCGTTCTCCTGCGTGTTGAAGACGCCGGCGTTCAGATCCTTCTGGAACTTCTGTAGCAACAGCGAGTTCTTCTTCCCTGTTGGGGTGCAATCAGGAGAAGTGAGCACACAGCCATGGCAAACTCTGGTAGCACTAAACCATAGAATACAGGACAATAGCATTAAAGATGCAGTTTGTATGTTTTATTAGAATGTGGTCTCTTTGTTTGTACATGGTGTCTCAGGCATTGTTGCTAGCTTCTACCTGTAATAATCACTGCTCGATAAATAGCCATTCCAAGTGCTTTAACTTGGCAAAGCAGGGTTCTATGAAGATTTTGGGAGCTTTACTTTCTTGATTACTCTAAATTTGTTTTAGTATTTTAGAGGTAAAATCTTACAAACTGCATCTTTAAGCCCAGTAAGGGTTGTGATATTAGAAATGAAGTGTGAAGGACACTGAATGACAGTGATTATGGGAAGTAAAAGGTTTGTGAAGAGTGAGGGGTGAGGAGAAATAAATTACTGACAGTGTAGCATGAGATAGCATAGTGAAGATATTGATGTAAAGACAATGAAATTAGAAAGAATATTGATAAGTTGTACCCACCAAAGACAAATGTTGAGCTACTGTACATTTTCAAGAACAAAATACAAAAAGGGTTCTAATAATCTAATTCATAGTCACATTCTATTTAAATCACAATGACATTTCACCTAAAACACATCACAAGGATACCTAATAACCACTTTTTATAAAATACAGCAAAATTAAAGCAGGCAAACGAACAACAATCTACTTTTCTTAACATAGTACTTTACCATGAATAGGCACAGATGGTGAATATTATTATGCATTAAATAACTTCTTTGGACACTAATCACCTACTCATCTTACCACAAAATTAGGATATTGCAATATAGAGTGCCTTGTGATCTTCATAATTAGAATAGGCTTGGCATTCACTGGAGATCATACTCTATTTTTATCAATTAGATTCTAAAAAATATTTTTTGCTATGCTGGAAAACACAGGATTCAATTAGTCAATTTGTATCCAGACTTAAAGAGTAATTACATTGCTTTGTTTCCCTGTATTTGCAGTGAATAAAAATCAGAGAACAAACTGCTTTTAGTAAGTGCTAGAATTATGTATTGTAAAGGGCATTTTGGGCCCAAAGGTGTGAAAACCGTGCCCAGACTTTTACAAGTCATGAGTACTGTGACAATCAGGGCTTGACAGATGGCTACTTTAGAGATCAATCACTTTTGTGGCACTGGGAGTAAACCTGTGGCAGAATGGAGGTACTAACCTCATATTTCAAGAGCACTGCCCCATTTGACATGATAATTATTTTTAATACTGTCACATTAAAGGGCAAATTATAGTTCTATTTGGCCTCTTCACTTTAAATTAATGTGTCCACAATTTTTTGGAGGACATATTTTATATTTTTTTATTATTGATCTTTCTATGTGGAACAACATTCTTTGTTGCTAAGGATGACAGAGTGGAGTTTAGGTGTGCTGAAGGCTCTAACCACATGTCAATCAATCAGTAAGCCCTGACCTTGAGAGCAGAACATTTCTCCAGTTAAGAATGTTATGTCGGACAGCTATTTTCTTTCAAGGATGTCAATAAATCATGCAGTCAGCTGCAACATACGACTTTTACAATTGCGACTCTTGTTGTTTTGTTGTTACATAAGTAGAACTAGAATTAGTGTCTACAACTGAAAACACAACAACCTGCAAAATGGTGTTGCTAAAATAACTGAATTGAATTAGGATAACACTGAAATTAAAATATGTAGCTTACCCATAGCAGGATTAAAAATGTCTCCAATAATTACTGTATTCCTATGATGTCGGCAACCATTGCTGGGAATGTAGTCCACTTTGAGTGCATTGAACCAGTTACTACACCTACAGGGTAGGGTGGAAACTAGACACTGACTATAAGACTACTGTTAACTTACAAGGCTGCAGCGATGGCATTTTTAAAGGTGACAGGGTTAAACACTGTAGATGGAAAGGACAACACATATATGTTATTTGTTTTCCGAACATAACCTAAGGGGATTAAGGAAATAATGCACTCATCTCACAAAGCCTATTTTAAGAGGGTTTTGAGTTGGGTTCTGCTCTTGGACCTGAAAACAAATTGAACAGGCCAAACCTTTATTTTTGTTGTACAGTATGTCAGCGAGCATATCTAAATCTTCTCTGATGTGGCTGCATCTGGATACATCAGGAAGGTAGTTAGGCATTAAAATGTTTACCAGTAATACCTATGTTTATTACAAGGCTTTGACCACTGGAATATTTCTGAACACATCTGTTTAAGTTTACCAACAACAGTCTACCACATCTATAAAATGGGGGAAAATGCCTGGTTCCCAAACATGCTCAGGATAATAATGATTAGAAGCACCTTTTTTTCCCTTAGAACATTTAAAAACTTTATAAAAGGCTTTAAATATAAACACTGTCACAAGTAGGTAAAACGTTTCTTCTTTACACAAAAACTTGGCAAATTGACATTTTTTTTTGATAAGATATGGGTAAAATTACTATTTAGAATTAATACAATTACTTTTCTCTTCTTGATTGATGTTTTCTGACATAATAGAACCAATAGTTTGTTTTGTTTTTTCCCGAAAATGCCTTTTTTGCACTCCAGGCAAGCTAAAACAAGTGTTCAATATTATTTAAATGAATAAAAAAATGGCACATATCTGAAATCTGAAAAAAGTCTGAATGGAAAATCTGAAGCAAAATGAAATGTATGGTAAAACAAAATGGCATATAAATAATGAAGACCCTGTTTGGTAGAAATGAAATACACACATTTTGAAAAGAAAAAAACAAAACAAAATTAAAACCTTTTTGTCTTGATTAGCAATTGAATCAATAGGTAAATTTACATGGAGCCTAATATTCTGATTATAATAGGTTTAAAGGCCCAACCAGAATAAAAACAATCCATATAAACAGCTCAATTGGAATAAACAGGCCCAAAGGGTGGTTTAAACATTTGCATAAACCGATTGATTGAACCTATTGTACCATGTAAACGATTTAACCTGATTACTTTCTGGCTGTGTTCTTTCTGCTCATGCACTCCATCTTGACGTAAATGCGTGGGGACGTACGTTTCTCCACTTCCAAAAAAATGGCGGCTCCCAAGCTGAACTGGAGCTCTGCGGAGTTTGTTTTTGATAGTTTTTTGTTTTGACACATATGACGTGTCTGCAATAGTTGTAAACAGTTGACCTGAAATCGGAATGATTTCAATCAGAATGAAAAAAAGTGTGCATGATGTAACCGTAGTTAATGAGATGATTTGATTACTAATCTCTCTGAGGCTTGATGGCCAGACAATCATCTTGTATTTTGCTGTTGTTGAGGGTTATTTGGTGCAGTATAACCAAAGACAAAATATCAGAAAGAACTGCCTGGTGTATGATTCTTGACTGAGATAATTAATGGATTAAATTAGCTACAAAAAACACTTTGAGTGTGTCGGGTGCAAGCATTGAGCAATTGCACCTCACCAGGTGGTCAACACGAGTCCTATGTCTAAATATAGGCATTAAAGAAAGCAGATAAAATATTGCCTCTTGTAATTCATTTTAACGAGGACCAAATCTTATTTGCAACAACAACAAAAAATCCATCACATATTTCATATTACAAGTGAACAATCTGAAACTTTTTCTACCAGTGAAAAGATGGGAAAATAATAAAATGGGATTTCTACATATGGCAATGCTTTAGTAAAGCTCTGGAGACTTACTAATTGACAAACATGATTTAATTTGTGAATACACTTTGAACAAAGGATTCAAAGATTAAATAAAAATGTCAGACATCAACAGTGCTGAATATGTGCTCTACAGTTATATAGTTATTCTATGCAAATCTGTATAAAAAATAAATATGGCACAAAACATTGAATTTGATTTATTAGATTTAGACTTTTTTATCGCTTAAGTTTCGTCCTTTTGAATGCGACCATTAAACCATCTGCAATGCTAGTGTGGGTAACGTAAGTTGTCTGTCACTGATGGAGGAATTCAGCAGTTAATGTAACCTTGTGCAAGAGGTCATTTGAGACCAGGTCCATGCCTCTAGGTCATTTTCCCCCTGTGCGAATATTGGAATTGGAATAAAGTGTTTACCTGATGCCTATTCGTCGGCCAGGACACTCTTGAAAACGAGATGTGCTCGTCTCAAGGCGGACTCCTGGTCAAATAATTTTTAGATAGATAGAAGATAATGTCAAATGTGCAACATGTTATTGGTTTCAATGCATGGTTACTTTTCTTTTATTTCCTTTAGGGCGAGACAAGCACGTAACCAAATGCAGTTCATATATACGATACAACCAGCACGGATCATGACATTGTATTTTCCCTTGTATGAGACAAAACCCCCTTGATGATAAGTCTGAATGAATTGATCAAATCCACAACACTTCTACATTAAGGAGAAGTGTTACTCAAGAATGGGCAGCTCCATTTTGACATGATGATTGCCAATACTGGCTGGTAAAAAGCCAACATTGCTAGTTCTTAAATAAAAAGGGCAAATGTAGATCACGACTGCTTAGGTCAAAGGGCATATATTTTGACGGGCACAGGATAGAAAGATAACTAACTAACTCACCTACTGTAACTACAGGGCAAATTAAGCGTATGTATTCTATATTAGTCCAAATATGAGAGGTCCTGGGTGTCAAAAAAATGGTATTCTTCTCAACAGTGAGACGTACCAGATCTTTTGATGGGTTTTGATTTACTTTGAGTGGCTTTTCCCAACCATATTGTTTATTGACTGATGCTGACTTGCCTGTCACAATAGTATTTCAATGTTGAGTCAATGCCATGGCTGCAAAGCAATACAAAGTCAACACGCCTGAATCAGGCAAAACAACACACAACAACAAAGCCAGGACAAAGAAAAACAACAACAATAACAATAAGGAAGTAGATACAGACCGCAGGCTTAACCTCTGATTTGAGACAACATTGGCACACTATCGTGATACCTCAATGCTTTCTGATTCAGTACTAATAACAGGGAGACAGAAGGTAAACCTAACCACTAAACCGTACACCGTGTTAACAGGTTAACATTGTTGAACCAAAGGATCAGAGGGATAACTTACTGCACAAATTAATCAGTGCTATCCACATCTGTTCAAAAATTGAGAGAATAATGAAGCTTTGAAACTGCTTTTGCCTCTTTCACGTTGAGAAGAATGGTAATTCCATTTATGTTCAAACTTGGATAGGGTGAGAAAAACCCTGAGTTTTTCCTTTGATAATAATTTATGCAGTAGTAGTAGCAGTATGTATGATACCAAGACATGATGAAAATAAACCAACACTAGCAAATTATATATAAGCCCATGAATTAGTAGATAGGATAAATAAATGGGCTATTGTTAGCTTAAAGGCTATCTGCAGTATGCTTGAATGTGACCCCTGAATGTGAATATTAAATGTAGTTTACTATGACAGAATTTTACTCAACATGAAAACATAGTTATGATTGTTTCAGAAAAAGAGTAAAAGTTTATTAAATTGGAGCAGTACTCAGTACTCTTCTCTCAAAGAGATACATTACACTTGCTAATGCTATATACTTTCTACGTATGAGTGACAAATTACTTACTTTTATAATTTCTCAGGCAGTAATCCCATATCATCATATAATCTTCTCTATGTTCAATTATAAAACTGTGTCAAGAGAATGTGCAATACTATGAATCAGTGAATTACATCAAAATTGATCAATTCTGTTATTGATTGGCACCCAACTAATATTTGCCCTGGTTGCATTCTATACATGTGCCCCTTTTTTTCAATTATAACAAATCTGTTTGTGTTTAAAGCAATATAGTTAATTTTCCTTCAGTTACAGTCAGTCATGGTCAAGTTCCTGTACAAATGTTCCTCTATCAGACAATAAGTATAAGGAAGCATTACTGACATGAGACACCAATGAGGGACTGGCTGTGTGAGACTTTACGGGGTCCTGCCTGTTTACAAACTGGGCTGAACCTGGTAGAAGCAGGTCCATAATGTCTCTAACAATTCTGATGTCTCCTTGCCCAGATCAGTGTCGTTTTACGGGGATACTGTCTGGTTGATTTCAAGAAGTCTGACATGGGGTGGGGTGCTGCTCATACCCAGGTGTGCAGATGAGTGGAAGGAGGGGCGGAGGCACATGCATGTGAGGTTAGCTTCCGTCCACTCTCTGGGATCCAGTTAGGGGTCAACACCAAACCAACGAGGGGGTGACCTGACTCCCTCCCGGACAGCGGCATGCACTGCCTTCCAGTTAATCCATCCACAAAATGCTACTTTGGTTCTTTAGAAGGATTAATGCTTGTTCCAAGAATTTTTCTTTAAAGTTAATTAAGACAAAGAAAGAGGAGGAAGTAGACAAAAGATAGCATACAGGTCATGCAGCACAAGATGGCAGACACAATGCTGTTATGAAGAATGAAGAAGGCAAACAAATACGAATGGAGACGAGACAACAAGGCACAATGACAGGCAAGAGATCCGACCAATCAGACAAGGGAATTTGATGTATACAGGTCTTACCGATGCGATCCAATCGGTCAATTGCAACAGTTTCGAAAGCACGACGCATCATGGGGTACTCCTCTAGCACCTCATTGAAATGGTCAACAGAGAGGGAGAAGAGACGACAGTAGGTGTCGGCGCGCACACTGGCCGTTCGCCTGCCTTTGGTCAGTAGACAGATCTCTGTATGGAAGGAAGGAAAGGGAAAGAGAGAAAGAAGAAGAGGATAAAGAGTTTGAGATAGACACATGAAGAAACAGCAATGGACAGAGAAAGAGGGTGCAGAGACAAAGATAGAGAGAAAGAGGCAAATAGTTAGAAACACACACAACATCACAGTGAACAATTACAAACCTCAACATAGATAATCACAGTATAGACTTCCTGCAGCCCAGTACATATTACCATATAGATTAACCTTGTGTGCTGTCACTGGCACTATGCTAAGTTAATTCATCATCCTGCAGTGAGCTAATGGCCCCATAATACTGCGCAGTGGACGGCTTCACAAAAAGTCTCCATGAAGCATGACTGCATCGTGCTGTGGCGTGTTTATGGTGGAACTTAATGTAGGAATATTGTTTCACAGGCAACTACAGTATAAGCCAGACCATGCATTGTGCTTTCTGACATCTGTAAATTGGAACAGTTATGCAGCAGTAATTCACCGTTCCATGCAAAATGGCCACCCCTGGGGCACTCCTCACATCTAGCGTTACCATTCATCTTGTATCCAGTTTGTGTTTAGATATGATGTAGCTGGATTAGATTTGCCTCTGACATTAAAATACATCACACTGAAATTGGATTTCTCTTTCCCTCACTAAACTGCAGATTTCTGCACACGCACGTTGGATGGTTTTCCATCTGGATTTTATACAATCCAATCACCCTAGATATATGTGAAATGCCAGCCCAGGTGTAATGGGGAGGTGTCTGTTGAGACTGGTGCTTCTAATACACCTGCTGTTACATCTGAGTAGAAGTGTTATGTAGGATGAGATTTGGGCTCTCAGCTCATGATCCGTGAGCTGGTTAGTTTAATAATCTGAAAGAGTGACAGAAGAACAGTTTCTGGACCAGGCACCGACCCTACACGCGAAGCCAAATTCAAGCCCAATATAAATATAATCGGTCCTTCATCTCATCATCAAACACATCAAGTAGAGGATGAGAGGATGTGACAGGTGCAAGAACATAGACGCTTCCCATTTCCTCATAATGGGGGTGGTGGCCCTTCTGACGTATTATTGCTAGCATCCATCCAATGCACTCAGACCTTTCTAACAGCATATACATCATACACAAATTGAGCTCCTCCTGTGACAAATGTTTCTCTCTTGAATTAGCCTAAAGCGATGGCACCAGCACAGGGACTCAATGGATACCGACTAGATGATTTGATTTTTATATATTTTGGTATTGTCTACGAACAGTAAGGGTTAACTTGAGAGATGATGCACTCATCCATGCCTAGAACAGTTGACTGATTACGCCAATTGCAATGTAAAGGTCATTTTATCCTCGGTTTACTGCCCCCCAGAACTATACAGTATTATGTATAGTATTATGATGATAATAATATCACCTAGGTTACAATGACATCTGACGTGTTCTTTTATGGACGTTGGCTATTTCAACCTTGCATAACAGGAACAGAAATGCAGAAATGCACCTTTGCAGAGCACCTATTCACAAAGCAAAGATTGAACATTTCTGCTGAAAAGGCTGAACTATACATCACATTTTGGCTAGCAGTAAATGAGTTAGTGGCATGGCGTCCTTGACATTCACAGGGCCTGATTTTCTCAGAGAAAACAGAGAGTCTGCAAAATGTGAGAACAGCACTCTCAAGCTGCGGGTGTGAACACTGTGTTAGTGCTATTATAATGGAAAAAAAGCTCCTAGTAAGTGACATCGCTGTTAACATAGAAAGAGCATGAGAGAGAGAGAGAGAGAGAGAGAGACAGAGAGATACAGAGACAGAGAGGGACACAGACAGAGCATGAGAGAGAGAGAGAGAGAGAGAGAGAGACACAGAGACAGAGCATGAGAGAGAGAAAGAGAGACACAGAGACAGAGAGAGACAGAGCATGAGAGAGAGAGAGAGAGAGAGAGAGAGCAAGAGAGAGAGAGAGAGAGAGAGAGAGAGAGAGAGAGAGATGAATGCCACAAAATGCAGTGCAAAGCCCCTGTCTCTTTACATCCATTCAGACAGACAGACAGAGTGAGGGAGAGGGAGAGATAGAGGTGCGT
>CABFOP010073902.1:0-13909 GCA_900683385.1 Anoplogaster cornuta
AACAAACTGCTGCTGCTTCTCCAACTCGCTAGCTCCAACCAGTGTCACTCACCCCCCCCCTTTTATCCGGCCGAGCGCGTTGGTGATGTCTCGTAAACCCAACTCTGAAAGAACGAGTGCAAATGCACATCCGCAAAAGTTTAAAAATAAAGATTTTCCCTTTCGAAACTCAAGTTTCAACATTTCAAAACTTTTTTCCCAACATATGCACACCAGTTACAAGGTTTCAAACCTGGAAAACAAACTAATACACTGGGAGAACAGTGACAAATTTGAAATTCTGAAAACACTGTAAAAAGAGTGCTGCAGTTGTGAAGAAGGAAAACTCAAATACAAAATGTTTGCAGAGATTTGATTTAGAATTTTTTGAGCCTATCAAAACATTATGCAAGCCTTCAAAACTTAGTTTCGATCTTGTAAAACCGTTTTTTTATTAGATTTCAAGCTTTCAAACACTGAGTTTCAACCTTTCAAACCTTTTTTCTTTCAGTTTCAAATTGTAGTGTGATATTCATCCCATAGAAGATTCAATACAGTACAAAAGTTTGCTTTGTAATGAAAGGATGACACACATGCCTGTTCATACTGTACAGACATTTCAAACAAAACTCAGAATAATGCTCCATTGCTAATAATATAATTTTGTAATGAGATAAACTGAAACTATGCAATGAGAAAGCAGATTTTAAAGTGAGCCGTGCCCCTCGGCTGGCTCCAGCTCAGGTCAAAGGTTAATGGGCTGCTCCTGTGAGACTGCCCCGGTGAACTCAGCGGTCGCAGGGAGGGCTCTGGGAAATGAACTGGTCAATGAAATGAAAAGAGGATATGACAAGTAATCAGCGTGAAACGGCTCAACGGATGGGGAAATGAGAAAAGGTGCTTCAGTGTTTTGGTTATAGAGCGGAAAGAGCTTTGATCAGGTCCAGTTCCAGAACAAAATGACAGGGTGCATCTGAAATTAGTGGGGGTGCACTAGTAGCTACAATGAGATTATGCATGCAATTATTTAACTCATAAAATCCCTTTGTTTTTGTGAGCATCACATAGGCTACGGATAAAGTAGTTTATCGGGCGCCTGTGTTTCAAACTAAATACATGCTGCAGCAATAGATGCTTAAAATATAAATAATTTATTTCAGTTAAACACTCTCCAATCAAAACTGCACAGAAAATAACATTTAATGTGGTTAAAGCAGGAAAGTCAGTAAATCAGTCTGCATTGATCTGAATGTGGTAGAGAAACATGTAATCTCGCCCCCCAACAATAACTCCAAAGATATTCTTTACAAACCAGTTGAGAGGAACCACTTAATGCGCATGCATGCTGACCTTTGAACACTTTTTATATTGAGTGAGCGTAATAAAGATGAGCAGTGGAAGTGGCTGTTTTGAAGTAGCAAAATGGAGCCCGGGAGGATCCTACCAGCTGCCCTAACTCTGTTCCTCCTTATAAACAGCATCCATGGGGGACACTTCAACTCAGGTGAGTTCTGCTGGATTAAGGGGCAGTGGATGTGCCTGGTCAATGAGCGCCTGGTCTTGGTCTTGGTCTTGGTCTTGGTCTTTGAAGAATGAATGCTCTCAATCACTTTTCAGCAATTCGCCTCAGCATTCCTGAAGAGAAGTCACTGTCAACGCAGCAAAATATTTATTAACTCTCTTCAGCTTTTCCTATCTACAGTTTTACCATCAGAATCAACATTAAATTTGCTGTTTTTTTTCCACATGTCAAGATGTGACAGTTTTCCAAATGACCTCACCAGTAATGAGTCTGAGTCTTCCGTGAACTGCTATCTTACCTTTATGATATAGATAAAGACTTTGAGTGTCAGTTGTAAACCAGTGTGATGAACCCATACAGGACGAGTTTTGAAAATGGACCAGGCTTTGGTAACTTTTCATAACTGGCTGCCAGAGAGAGTGGTTGTCTTCTACACCTCGGATTACTGCTACAAGGTAAAGAATATCCATCGGGAATTCAATATGTCTCTCTCTTCCCACCGTCCGTCTGTCTGATGAGGTTATTTTGTCTGTGATTGATAAGAAATGAAGAATGTCAGCAGAATCACTTTAATCCCCAAATACAATATATTTGTGAACTTGTCCCCATGAAGAGGTTCATGGTATGTAGAGAGCATCACATACAGTACACAGGCAGTAGGCTGTACATGTCACACTGCATAACAAGTCATGCATACATGGGTCACTGGTTGCAAATTGTATGTTTCAAAATAATGTTGTACGTTAAGTGTGCCATTTTTTGTTATTTATCCAGTGAAGCTTGACTGAGCATACATGCACACACTTACACAGTTACATATGCAGTCTACTGGTGGCCACTAAGAGGCTCCACTGGAGGTTAGGTGCCTTTCTCAATTGCACCTCGACATTAGTTGCTGAGGGAGGGGAGAGTGTTTCTCACTCACTTTCCCCCCCCAGATCCTCCCAGGCAGTCCAGGATTTAACACTGCAGAGGCCAAAGGCTTTGGGGTTGCAAGAGAAGGCCAACAAGTCAATTAACACTACTGTTTCTTTGCATCATTTTGAAAATCTAACAATGGCAGTTTGTACAGAAAGTTTTGAAAGCCAAGATATTTCAAGTTGTAAAATTCTAAACTGATGGCAGCTTGGTCTTTCTAGTATGAAACCAGTGATCTTCCAGTCACCAGTCCACTTCTCTAACCCCTATTAGGCTACAGCCTTTCTGATGCCTCAAGGTTTTAGATCCCAAACTTTTGATCTGAAGTGTCCCATCTATTTCCCCCCCAGTGTCTGTACCTGCCCATGGTCAGCATAAAAGCCAATAACAACAATGCATCTGCGGTGGTCAGCACCAAATTCACGTTGACTATGCAAGTGGAATCACAAGCCAGGAATGCAACCATTTGCAGGTAACATAACACAACACCAGCAACATCTAAACAGTTGTTGTATTTCAGTTACAGATGTCAAAACTGCTGACTTCATTTCTGTTTACCCAAGAGTGTAACGGTCTCATCTCCAGACAAAATATAGTGTTGTGGCATCCGATGATTGCATCAGCAGTCTGCTAGATTATTTACAGAGCTGGGGGTGTAATCCTGACCTGCTTTCTGGACCTGAGTGATGCCCTTGTTTAAACGACCTCGCTGGGTATCGATCAAGGGGCCTTTTTGGGGTTAATAAGTCCTGACATTCCAATATTGATGAAAAGGCTCATTAAAGCTTCAAAGCTGCATGACCGGTGCAAAACCTCACAGGGGACGCTCAGCCAGAAGAGACAGAAGCCATATTTATAAACAATCAAGACTTACAAGGCATCAGGGCAGAGCTTTCCATTCGGGGGTCACCCTTAAACATGTTGTCAGGGATCCGGTTGCAACATGACAAAGCTCTGGTGCTTTTTCTTGCCTTCTAGTCTTGGGCTTTCTAGATCAATGCTGAGGTCTCTAACCAGACTGTGCTGCTATTGATTTCCTTTTCCCCTTCAGAGAACACTCCGAGTGATAGCTAGTATGTCATCCCACAGTGGATCAATATGAGCATGTAATGCATGTTTTTGGTGGGTGAAACTGGAGCTGGCGAGGACGGCTGAGGGGTGCGCTTCTGATCTACGGGCACTAGGTGTCCCTCCTGAGCTTCCTAGGTATGGGGAATTCACCAGCAGTGGGTATTGTGCAGGAGAAGACCCCTTTTTTCAACGAGGTCAGGAGAAAAAACAACTGCTGAATGTGTGATGCAGTGCAGCGGCCTGGTAGTGGATAGAAAAAGCAATTTAATGCATGCTTTTAAGGAAATATAATTTCAGCTGGGATCAAATGAAAACAACAGCATCCAGCATCTTACATGCTTTTATGGTCAGTATGTCTGAATATTTCATTGTTTTGGATCCAGGTGGAGTCAGACATATGAGGAAGGCGGCCATTACGCTGTTTGGATCCATCTGAAAGAGCCCAATAATCCCACCTGCACTCACAATGTGGATACAAGTCCAACAAATGCATATCTACGTAAGTGCAGAACGCTGATGTCAACCAGTAAAGCATATAGAAAGAAGGACATTAATACAGTAATCAACCATACAGGAACTCCAACATTGTTTAATTTTGCTTAAGTGACTAAGAGTCTGCATGATTGCTAGAGACAATGAGAGTAAGGGAAACATGGACCTGTGAGTTAGACACAGCTGTGAGCCCACAGCTTTGATCCGCTCAGTTCTTAATTGAGTCAGCAAAGAGGAGACATCACTTGGGTCGTACGCTTCTCCTGAGAAGTAATTCTCGTCCATCTCGTGGGACATGATGTGTATTGATTAGATAAGACCGACTTTCTTGAAAAGGAATAAAAGAAAAGCTTTTCTTTTTGTTTTGAAGGCCTGGCTCCACGCGTGGAGGATTGTGGGTAATACATTAGGGAGCGTGGAAGGATTAGGGCGTAATGGGATTTTGAAAGCGTCTCTCTCCATAATGTACACTCTACTTAACAATATTGCAGATTATGTTGTAGATCAGACTTTTAAGGCCAAGTAGCCATTATCTGGTAGATATATGGTCAGTGTGACTGCACCCCTCACAGTATGATGAGCTTCCATTAGCTTCGCAGACCGGTGATTATACAAACTCCCCATAGGACTTGCTCAGCTTAAGTAATGGTCTGGTCAGCAGCTTAAGACAGGTTAGAGTTGCCCTGCTAGGGAATTTCAAAGTTTACTTCAGCATCCATGAATTGATTGGCTGCTGGACCTCATGAGGTCATTTGTCATTGAATGCGGCATTCGTAGAAGGATATGTTTCTCTCTAGTTGCTATCAGATCCACGCTGTAATCATATTAGTACTGTATTCTGCATAGTACCACAAACCACACGTCACCTGCTGAAGCCTTAATTCTCACAAAGAAATCGAGGATATTGACTACTATTAAGTGTACGCTCAATTCTTGCAAATGTCTTGATGAATTAAAGATAACCTCATTATTTTGAAATGGTTTCCATTCATATTAATTTAGCTTCTTATTTTGACAGTAACTAATACGTATTGCAGAGTGTTGTCCATGGTTGCCCTCCATGCGCTGAGAGCTTTATGGTGTTTTTATGAGTGGACGCCAGAGATGCCTTGACTTTTCAGAGGTGATTAAGTGGCTACTCTTTGTTCAGAGTAGATGTCCTCGTGTGTATTCAGCCATGGTTAAAATGGCTTCTTTTTGTTTGTTTTTCCACCAAAGACAAACAGTGGGCATATTGTTTCCCTATTGCCTCTGCTTTGACGCAAGAAGACCATAATGATACCTCCTGAGCCTATGTGCTATGGTTCTGCAACCATTATCTGTATAGTGTTTCGATCATTTAATACTGCTGGTGCTGATGGGTGTACGCCGAACCTACAGTACCTTGTATGTACATTGGCTTTTATGAAAAAGAAATAAAACAATTAAAGAAGATCAAGAGATATATTTGGCATTATTTACAGTCTATCCAATCTATATAATCTCTGTTAACATGCTAAATGCAGTAGCTACAGATGCTAACTCTGGCTCTGGCAAATAAGGTTTGTGATCCTATACCCTGGCCAGGCAGAACCGATCAATCCCATAGACATAAATAGAAACATTTGAATCTGACCCTTTGTTGTGATCTCAATGAAAAATATTTTTTGCCAGCATGAATATATTTATTTATCTATTTATTTGGGATGATTGGCTCCAGTGATTGTGCCCTCTCGTACTGTATAACATCACAATGACCCCTTCCTATCTATGATGCCCTCTGGCAGTCCAGCTCATTCACTCCATCTTTGTTCAGCTAGTTCCAGTGTAGCCTTACATTTTCCTTTTTGGCTTCCTCCAGGGGTTGGATTACCTAGAGCGACTGCTCTGTGATGGATCAGCTAAGAATTTTCCATTAGGTTCCTGTCTGTCACTTGAGGGATCCCCTCTGACACTGGCTGGGTGACACAGAGCCACAGGGGAGTTGGTTTGGAGTGGTTATCGGGGCTTTTATCCCTAGTCAGATCCCATTCTGGTCAAGAGCTATAAGGCTCCTGACACGGACGTCCAGACAGACTATGATGTAGCCCACAACGCTGCCTAGATACTCTGTTTGGGCCAATAATGGGTCTAGAGCCTGATTCCACAACACCTTTACCTTTTCTCATTGTGTTATACAGCACTTCTGGTGGCAGCTCTTCTCCTGGCCCTAATTTCTCTCCTATTTGTTCTGTCACCCTACATCTACAGGTACCCGCTTTTACATCGTCCTCATGAATGAAAATATTGTGCCTCATTGATCACTCTCGATCACTCATTGATTATCTCCCTTCATAGACGACAGTGTACATCAACGTTTATCAAGACCATTTGCTGCCAAAGCCCACAGCACTCAGTGGATATTGTAAGTATTATGCTGCTACCTACATGAGCATTGACACTGATGAAATTCAATTAGTTTAATGTTTGCAATGTGATTGAGGTGATTGATTAGAATCAGGACACTCCAACCAGAAACTACTCAGCATCTGCAGTCTTGTAAGATGGAGCTCCCTCCCAAGACACACCAGGATATTCATATTCATGTATTTTCATTTTTTAATAGTTTCTCTCTTCCTGGTTGTTCCATTACCATTGTTTTATCACTTAACGCTCACTAAAACTGATTGCCTTTGTGCTGCGATCAAAAGTTAACTTCTTGATCCAGCAGTTACATTGCATTATTTTCATTGGCCAGCTCTGCGGCCTGAGATGCATACTGAAATTACATTGAGACTCCAGTCGTCAAGCCGTTTGGGAGACACTAATGGAATGATTGATACAAATGTTAGCAGAGCCAATTGTACAGCAGACTTACATGGGCCTGATAGAGCGTCGTCTCCATCCACCCGTCTTGGTTAATGGCAAGAGCTGCTGGGTGTTTTTGGTGAGCATGAATAGCTCCTCTCATCCTTCCGAGGAAGAAGTCTCTGTCTTCCATATGCTCTGGATGGCGTTCAGATCCATCATAACATATTAGTGCTTTGTGTCTTCCTGCTCTGGCTCTTTAAACTGCTGTGTGGAGGCCAGCAAAGTCAGGCTAATCCGACTGGGAGGGCAACAGGCCAGAGTCATCCCAATACTCCCTTCCAAAACACATGGAAAGAGAGGCGCCACCACTCAGCACAGAGGGCGACCCAGTATGGAGGGATGCCGAACATCATTTCAAGGAATTCTGACCCATGTGGCAGTTTTAATCTTTGGCTTTGTCAATGTTATCATATCTGAGAAAAAAAATGGATGGTCAAGTAATATGATTCTAACAAGTTTGCAATTGAAAATGCATGCAACAACATGCATTTCTTACACAGTAAATCTATACAGATAAGTACATTTGTATTTTAAAATAGTGGGTTGTGCTCTGGTTTCAAGCTCTGCAGTCATTGCACTGATTTTAAATTTTTTAACTTTTCATGCAGGATGAAGCAGAAGTTGAGGCTAACAATGCAAAACCCAATCCAACACGTCTGCGCTCGCTGGATGCTTTCCGAGGGTATGTCCACCATCAACAACAATACTGTTTATCGCTCTATCACCACATACAGCTAGTTTACATGGTAATCCTTTTAAGGCCACTCTGAGGCATGATGAAGATGCACAGGCCCCAGTATAATGAATAATTACAGGGGTCACAGTCTGGCCACATGGTCCCTCAAGCTTTTGTTATCAGGCAATAGCTTTGGGCATGATTTCTGATATCTGTGCGTCCAGGGTTTGGAACAGTGTGTTTCTGTTGGACAGGAGTGATGCATGTGATTGAATCTGGGCTCCCTGCTAGCCTTAATTGTGGCCTGGGGGTAGACACAAAGCACGCCTCTCTGGAAACAGGATGCTGGTGTGGCTTTGACCTCCCCCTTACCAAATAATTGATGTAATAATACCGTCAACATATCAGCACACATCCACACGGCCATAGATCTGCTGCCAAAATGGAGAGGGAGAGGAAATCCAACAGCGCAGCGGCAGCATCTTCTCCATCTGTGGCTTTCTTTTGGATGAAATGTGACCTCGATGCATGTGTGCTGAATCCAAAACACAACATCCTTTTTTTATTTAACTTGGAACCCGGATTGGTTTAGGGCATTTCCAAAGGCAGTTTCAAAGGTTCAAGAAAAGGATAAATTCAATATATGTCCTTTTCTTTACAGTTATTGCTGGAGTTGAATCTTGGCTGCTTGAAATGTCACTCCGGGGTTGCAGATACAACCTACTGACGTCCTTATTGGTTCCTGTAAAACTGGAATTCTCAAACCTGACAACGCACTTAATCAAACCGTGACTCAGCGCTCAAGATTAACGCTGTCTGTGCCTCAACCCGGTGACTTATGATCCATACCCCTGATAAGTAACAACTTTCTACAGAGAACAGAAGCATCAGTCATCTGCCACGAGCGCTGAAACATTTCTGAAGGCAAAAGCTTTTCTTCTGAGCTGAAAGGGTTGGGCTTTTTTTCTGGTCATTCCTCTTGCCCCAATGACATGATATACAGAGAACAGTAGACTTTGTTTTGCGTGTTAATTTTTCTAAAAGGATTTGGATTTTAATCTTGCGTCACACCACTAAAAGCCTGTCACCAGTTTTCCCTTCTGTGGGAACATTGCCCCGTCAGTAGTTATAGTCGTGCTATACAACAGAAGCAACAGCTGTTAGGGCAAAACAATGGACTGTCAGTTGGGTTTAACACCAGGTACCCGGCTAATTCTACACCTTACGTTGACCAGGCTCCAAGTTTGCTCCAAGCCGGGCTGTAATATGACAGGTACCAATGATAATGGAAAGTGATAATGGCAATATTTCTTATTGTGATGTGCTTCTGATGTTTGGCCACAGAACTAAGCACCTTGACATTTCCACTCAAGTTCTCAGCTTTTATTATGACTATATTGGCTTCCCATGTACTCGATGGTGGCCAGTGATAAAGTAAGTAGGTAACTCAATACTCAATACTGATGGGGTAATTATCAATTTACAACAGGGAATGTACTGAGCTAATAATTGGTAATGCATGTCAAGTCAAAGTGTTTTATTTATCAAGTGCACAGTATAACACAAGGCCATTCTGAACAATGAAAATCTTAGGACATGGCTAGCAACAACTACATAGTAGGCATAAAAGTGATCCAAATCAAAGAAGTCCATAAACATCTGTCAGTAAGCCACAACACATTGTCATGTCCATCTATAATCTGATAGCGATCAATCATGGACACTGATTTCTGATTTCATTACATCTTTTATTGGACACATTTTCAATGGAGGGCTTCAGAGGGATACAATATGTATGACTAAAGCTGGCTGCAGGAAACCAGGAAACAAGGAAACAAGGAAACAATGAAACAAGGAAACAAGGAAACAATGAAACAAGCAAACAAGCGCTTAATGCTCCAACCAGAAGACTTCCTCAGCCTTTCTGTGTTTGTTTTCACTTCGGTGCAACGTACAACAAAATTATGTGAATCCAAATTAAATTGATTAAGCGCTGATAGTTTGTTAATCAGAAGTAGCGGCCAGTGTCACATGTGTGGCACTGGTGATGTAATCTGCTCTCACTGGAGGAGGCTTCAGAATCAGACACCCCAAGTGTTTTAATTAATGCGATGGGCAATAAGTCCTTATATCGCAGTGATTTGCACTGGGTCTCATCTGGATAGCGATTTAACCTTTGTCCGTGTCACTATGGCAACTAATGGATATATTCGTCATAATTGAAAGGAGAGAGACTAAGCGTGTGTGTGTGTGTGTGTGCATCAGAGTTTACTCTACTTTAATAACCCTTTTGAGATGATAGTGGCCGATTAAAATCTTGTATCAGCAGGTTAGGGCTAAAAGGAGCAGTAATGGCTTGGTGCACCTCTTAATTGAATCTGGCCAGAAAAACAAGGGGAGGCAGAGGTAGATATAGTGCACCTTATCAGTCTTTTTGTTGGAGGTTGTCTTAATCTCCTTATGGCTCTTAAAGACCGCCTTATGTTTTTTTTTCTCTATTTGATTAAATAACACATGAATCAAAAGCATAAATTGAGGTTTTATAGATGATGACAGGATTGAAGCTGCCTTGGAGCAAAGCTCGGCAGCAGCTCTACCACAGGGCCCTTTACAGTGTGGTTTATGCTGCGTAATGCAACCGCCCATTTTCTGACAAGTATTGCAAACACCTTCTCCTATAGCATCCGGTCCAGTGTAGCACTCCATCATGCATTCTGTGTTTCAACGGCTCTGGCTGGCGCTAAAGTATAAAGTGTATCATATATTAGAGGCAAAGTCTTTAGTCAGCAGTCCTGCTTGAGGAGATCCAGAGGACAAGTGTTCATTTCCTGAGTGATTCATAATGCTTAGATTGCATTACCTCGTGTTGCATTCGTTGTGTGACAGAATAAAAGCCCCTCCACCGCTGGCCTCCTGAACTTTAATTCAGAAGTTAGGTCTGTGCCGTGCTCACAGGATCGGAAGTCAGGTGGCTGGAAAACAGTGACACATGATTGTGTTGTTTGGTATTTCATTATGATACCTCAAAAAGGCGACACTTGATCATTTTCACACACATTTCCATTGTTTACTCCAATGCCTGAAAAGTAATACAGTATTTACTGAATAGCATCATTGAATTACTGAATAATATACTGTATGACATTTGATTCGTACTTATTTCCCTGTTTTTGCAGGTTTGCCCTGACGATGATGGTTTTTGTGAACTATGGTGGAGGAGGCTACTGGTTTTTTGAACATGCACCATGGAATGGTTAAGTACAGTACAAGAAATACCATGTTGTACCCATGTCTTAAGGGTTTAAAAGCCTGAAGTCAGGATTGATGGCAGCATTCTCCTCATAATGTCTAGAGGACTTATAACCTTTTGCCACTAATTATGATAAATACAGTCTCCAACCAAACAGATGTGATTCCTCATCTGGGCCAAATCAAAGGTCCATAGATCCTTATTATAAACACCCGAGGAGATGAGGAGGAGGAGGGATGCATGTTCAAATGTGGCCTGGAAAAATGGTGATGGGGAAAGGTGAAAGAGTTATCCTCTCCCCTCCCTCAGCAACCCCTTCCGAGGTGCCCTTGAGCAAGGCACGTAACCCCCAGTCTGCTCCGTCTGCTCCCTGTACTGTATAAATGTGGAGCAGGAGGCTTTTTTGAAATGCATTTCCATCATCATTTGAAGATGAGCTCAATTAAATTTTTATAATAGCCTCTTAGTCACATCTGCAGACGTGTATTGATCTCAGAGTGATTTGATTAATGTTTTCGTTGCTGCAGGGTTGCTGCTGTCGTAGGAGTTCAGATATTTATTAATCACGCATTTTCAAAATTGAACTATTATAATAATAAATACAGTACTTTAAAAACATTACATTGTTATGAATTTACCCTGTAGACTGTACTGTGAACACTGTTTAATGGCATGGGTTTCAAAAGTGTCTTTCTGTAAAGTTGTTATAATTAATAACCTGTGTGTCTGAATTTGTTGCAGGTCTCACTGTGGGAGATCTTGTCATGCCTTGGTGGGTTTCCTACTTTCACAGTCCCATAATTTACAGTAGATCATTCATATACAGGGAAATGTGTTTGAATAACAGCGTGCTGTTGTTTTGTCCACGAGGTTTGTGTTCATCATTGGGACGTCGGTGGTGTTGTCGTTCAGATCCATGCGGAGGAAAGGGGTTGGCCGCATGCAGCTGCTGCGCAAATGCACCTGGAGAACGGCGGTTCTCCTGATGCTCGGCTTCTGTTTCATCAACTACTCTCCAAGAGACGGACCGCGTAGGTTCCCTTCCTCTCAGAGAGACGCATCACACGTGACAAAACATGCAGTATATGTTCTTACAAATACATTCTGTGCATGTATATTTGTATTTATTTATTTTTTTAAACTGGTCTGTTTGCCACATTATCACCAGTGGAGAATGGATGGAGGGTTTTAATTAATGTTAGGGCTGTTCACCTGAAAAATGAGGGTCAGTGAAAGTAGCTGCATTTGCTGATAAAAGAAATGCACAAAAGAAACCGTACACTGGCACTGATGTGGCAAGTCATTAGCAGCGCCCACTTCTATTTGCATATTATGTTATTGCAGGGGGTTGCGCAGGGAAGGCTATTAGACCTCTGCCATTTGGTACCTTCATAAATGTACTGCACAAACAGCATGGCATTTGTGGCATTCAGAAGTTCCAATTAGTCAGGCATCCAGCCTTCACAGACAAAGAGAAAGAGGTTGCATGGGCTGAGCGCTCTTTTGACGAAGGCCAAAGCTGCCAGAGACGAGCAAGGGTTAATGGAGGGAAGCTATCAGAACATCCCAGAGATTTGACTGTCCACCTGGGGATGCAGTGGGTGCTCTTCACACATTAGAGAGCGCTGGCGCTAATGGACTTTGCTGGGTGGATGTCTCTGTAACCGGGTTAACAAAAATATTGTTATTGTGTGTGCAGTCGCCAAATCCAGCACCGGGGGACGTTTAACTGGAGGCAGATTGAGCAAAAACAACCCCTGTGGTAATGGACAATTACAAACAGATAGTGTTACACCGCTGCAGTAGACGCTGCTGCTGTCAGAGCTGCTCATAATAGTGCAATGACTTTTACCATAAACTGCAGGTTTGCCCTCTCCAAGGACGTCCTCTGCAGTTCGGGCCCAGGGGTTTGATCTAATAAGAGGATGGGATCATATGATGTGGCTCAGTATGTTAAACCTTTTCAATGTCAGAATAAGGTGTTAACCTTTTATCTCTGAGTCATTTCAAACACAGTTCCCCGAGTAGATGTCCAAAACCATGGCCTTACTGGTTTTACACCACTAGCGGAACACATTTTCAGCTCTGCATTTTCAATATTTCAACTTGGATTGTTTGATAGTGTTTCTGCTTTATTGGATAGTGAAGAGTTATAAGAATAGATGGGAGCGAGAGGAGGGGATGTTGAGTAGCCTACTGGGAATGCGCTGTAGCTGAGGAACACTCCCTCATGTTTGATTTTCATCTTTTGGAAGAATTTCGGGCTCAATTGTTCGCTCTACTTCATGATGGGTTTATTGAGTTCTCCTCATTTCCACTGTGGAATCATTTTCACTCTATCACTGGGAGCGCCAAGGCCTGGGAAATGGGCACCAGCGCTTTCACTTCTTAAATGATATTGAGCGTTTAAAAACGGGACTCAATTTCACAAAAAGAGCTTTTAGAAAACCCTCCACAGGAAATGACCCAGAAGCTAAAGGTGGGCTACTGCAAAGTTTTCAGTAGACTGTGGAAACCTGGGAAAGACTTTGAAGGCGTGCTTTTTATTCAACTTTAATCTGGTGTTGTGGGGGACGGATCAAGGAAACTATCAAGGGGGTGTAACCTGTGGACTTAACAAATGTGTCATTAGTAAATGAAAGAGCTTCCTCTTTTCCTGTGAGAAGAGAGATTTCCTCCCCTTATTTGATTTGTCCCGATCAATAATTGGGATTACATTGTTTTTACAGCACTTTGTGTGGCAAAGAGGTTTTCAATTAACTAATGTGCAGATTACCATCAATCTCTCAACCAAAGGCTATTCCTATATCCTTCCCAATTTGCCAAGGCCGAGAGATAACTGGGAATCTTTGATTAGCTTCCCACCTCCTTTGACATATCACATCCAAAGGGCTTCTGTAGTGCTGTCCATCATCCGCCTTCAGGGAACAATATCTTTAGAATATTTTACCATTGTACTGATAGTGCAGATGTTCCAGTGTCCAATACTATCAGTTTCCTGTTTTATAATTTGCTCAAGTCAGCAGGAAGAGCTTTTTAATAGTCTCATATCTATCTTTTCTCATGAGATCTAAGTTCGATGTAGCTGTAGCGCATGTTTTGTATCTGTGTGTGTGTGTGTGTGTGTGTGTGTGTGTGTGTGTGTGTGTGTGTGTGTGTGTGTGTGTTTGTG
>CABFOP010074090.1:2851-13041 GCA_900683385.1 Anoplogaster cornuta
GCTCTTCCGATATAGATAAAGATGCCGTCACTATGACGAGACTTACAATGTCCATGTCTTTTTTCCTCCTTTTTTTGCGTTCAGGTTTAGGTGCCTGCTGTAAAAAAAAAACAAAGAAACAAAAGAAAGAACATCAACATATACATTGTGGTATTCATTAGGTATACTATATACAACTTTAACCTGATGTATACAATAGCTAAATCCAAAATCTCCAAAGTCTTTGAAACCAATAAGCCTCAAGACATTCTCTGATGCAATCGTACAGCCAAATGATCATATTCCTTACACATCTTTCTGCACATCTGATATGTTACGTTTTTGTTAATGCAAGCTACCTAAAAACTGTGTATATGGGAATTAACTGCATGAAGGAGAAACTAAAAATGACAGAACCCGTCATTGTGTACATTCTCCTTTTTGCTATTCAGCTGGTCTGATCTAGTGAGCATTCGGAGGGCTGCTGTAGCAGTACCTTGCTGAGCGTGCTATCCATGGGCTTGTACTCAGTCATGAACTCATCCAGGAACACCTTGAAGGTGTTGACCCACACTTTGACGGGGGACTCGCTCCAGTCCCTCTGTTCCTGACGCATGGTCTTCTCCAGGATGTGCTCAAACAGAGCGTAGAGGTCCTTGTAGCGGATACTCTTACCGTCGTCCATCTGGGGAGGAAGACGATGGGGACACAGGAGGAGCGTAGTGGTCAGAGGCCTGCTTTATTCCTATTATTGGAGGAATCTATTGAATATCTTCACAATGTATCTATTTTGGCAAAAATTATGAAGTTCATATTCAGTATCTCTAGAACATAGATGATCCAGTGACCAATGACATACCTGCTATCATATAAAAAGTACTGAATAATGATTTGTTTTGGATTTTGTGATTCAATTATTTTGTCAGGGTATGTATCATATTTTCAAATGGTGCATATGTGGAATGAAATTCTTCAATTACAAATTTGTTTGTTCAAAAAAATAAAAAAAATAAAAAAGTTTGTCAGTGCACAGCACTAACCGCCAGCGCTGTGGAGTAGGAGTTGAAGATGTTGAGGCGGAATTCCTTCAGGGCCTTCTTGAAGACAACGTCCACCATGGTGTCCTTCTTACTGTCCTCTGTGTCCAGGTCATTGATCTACATTATGAGACCGCAGGCGACTTAGTGGGAATATGCACAAAGTCTAATGCTAAAAAGCTCACCCAGGATAATGACCCACATTCAAATCTCCATTGTCTCCTTGTGTGGAAAATTCCATCTTGAAGTCAAAGTGCAAGCATGTGTGCAGTGTAACCTACATGTGAACCTGGTATGGCGTGCGACTGTACCTTCTTCATAAGGAAGTCGTTCATGCTCCTGTAGTCATTGGTGCAGGTGAGGATCTGCAGTGCGTCGTTCTGCCACTGGGCGGACTCCAGAGCCACGTTGCTGATCTTGACACTGCGCCGCCGCTTCACTTTGGGAGACGGCTCCTTATTCTCCTTAGAGTCTCTGGACCCGCGATCCACTGTCAGATCTGGGCTGCAGGGGGGCGACAGGCTTTCCTGACCTGCTGTGTGGGAGAAAAACAAATGAAAAACAGTCAATGACACACTACTGATAATGCTTCAAAATAAAGGAGAAAATACACTTCTGAGACAGTGAGATAAATGTTCTTCAGATTAATTCAGAGTTAAAATTGACACTATTTTGTTAGCCTTTGTGTTTGGACTACTTGGAAATCCTTGACCTCACTTGGAGAGGTTATATTTAAGTTGGGGCCACCCATGCTAATGATGTACAGTGGGGTCCTGAGTCCACTACCAAGAACTGTCATCATTTATCAAAAACAAATAAAAAAAATGTACTCAGTTGATACTTCTTATTCAAGAATACATTATTTATAACTCATACACATCAAAGAGAAATGCTCCTATGAAATTGAGATATATCTGAATATCTTGTTGGAACACCATTTGGTAAGGTTGTTGTCACACCGTATGCTGTATTTAGCAATGTATGTTCCTAATACACAGTGTGAATTGTTTTATCAAATGCCAATATGAATTACATTTTATGCTTTTGGATAACCCACCCTCTCCCAGCAATGGCCCAGTGTCTCCATAGTCTCCGTCCAGGGAATCAGACCCACAAATCAACTTTTCTCTGGATGCCTTCTTCTCCCCATGCTTGGTCTTGCTCCAGAAACGCATCTTACCACGAACCCTGTAAATGGATATAACAGAATTTGGAGATTGTGATCTAACCAGAAACAGCTGCAATTTGCAGGGTAAAAAAGACAATCCTTGAAGTTTTTTTTTAACAAGGCCTAGGCATAAAGACTAAAAATCAGGGTTGCTGGATAATAATAATCTAGCAGTGCTATATTCTGCATCAAAAGGACAATAAGGAATACTTCTGGAGGAACAAACCTTCCATCTTGTGAGTTCTTGCGTAGCGTGTCCACTTTTCCCAGATCTTCAGACGACATAGCTTTGTGAATCTTCTTTTGCTCTTCAGAGCTTGCAGGCTGAAACATCATTGGATAGGATAACACGTTAAGGACATATCAACTTTGAACAACAGTCTTCCATGTGGCTTGTTTTATGAGCTGAAGACAGTTCTAGCCAGTAGATGGCAGCCTCACATCACTGGAGCAATATTGTTGCAGCACACCCTCTGACATTGTACATAAAATAGAGTTTGGACTCCTTCAGAGTAAATGGAAGGTAAGTGTAAATGGACATGCTGAACATGGCATAATATCACTACAAATAGCCAATTTTAATACTATATTTTGTGATGAAGGGCTATATAAATAAACTTGACTTGACTACCATAATAGCAGAACTTAAACGGCTAACAACATATGACACAATGGACAAGTCATATTTCTTCCAGGAAAAGAATAGTAGAGTCCGGAGGAGTAAGTTAATTGATAAAGAAGGCAGAGTCAAGGGATGACATTGTACCCGGATTCCCAAGGCTTGACTGATGAGCAGTGCTAAGGCTAAGAGAGTAAAGGTAAACAAGTAACATGCAGGGACTGTTAATTAACCAAAGACAAGGAGAAAGACTACGAGAATCTGTCTGTTACAGCTGAGAGAGGGAGAGAGGAAAAGCCTAATCAAGTTAGAATAGCAACTAAGTGAATGGGTTAATAATAGCAAAGTTTATGTTTGAGGAAAAACACATTTCTGACACTGTCCTGCATCTGTGATGCATGAAGAAATTAATGGTTATATAATATTTCCTGACAAAGATTACATTTGGGGTTGTTAACCCAATACAATAAAGTATTGTGATTTAATATGATGTTGGACTGCCTTAGATTAAGGTCTTGTTTATTTTATTGTTTTCCTTTTGTACCTATAATAGTATATTTTTATGCTGATATATGCTGAGTGTTGATGTTTGAACACAAACACCGTCCGAGGAGGCATTTCAGAATGTGTCTTTCCCACTTAAAGTATCATAGAAAATACATCATTTCAGAAAATATAGAAATTTGATTGAAGCTCAGTTTGAGTCAGTTAGTAGTGTAGCTCTGTGCTCTCTCTGCGGAGGGGGTTAGCCATGTCAAAAAGAGATGTCACGCTTAAAGAGCCTATAGAGAGCCATTGATGGCTTGGTTTGGGCCTGTTACCATTTCAGAGTCACTGAAACAGGATTCTCCTAAGCCCGCCTCAGTGGAGCTCTGTTTGGAGAGAGGTAATGTGTAATGGCGAGGACTGAGGGAGCTGTCGCCATCATAGTCCTCTTCGTCAGAATCGCCCCCAATTGAGGGGATGGGGGCGCGGGTGAGAAAGTCGGAGCGGGTCCGTGCCATTCGGGCTTTCTTTTTGTGGCCCGCTCTGCCAACCTGGAGTTTACCAGAAGTGATAACAACACATGTAAAATGGTGATTACCTTGAACGCTGCCTCAATGACCTTTGGAAGGTTCAGCAGTGCCTTTTTTCCCCCAAGTCTATTTTAACTTGGGAAGCTATCCTGACAGCATTCATTCACTCACTCACACAAAAAGGCACACATTTCAGGTGTTTTATGTCTGTTTTCTAGATAAGCAACCACACACTGAAAAAATGCTCACCTCTCGTGCTTTTGGTCCTTTAGAAGGCTTGGAGACTGATGGGGGTCCCTCTTTGGGAATGGCTACAGGCATCTCTTGTGTGACAGCATCCTTGTCAAACCTGAAATGCACAGTAAGGAGGTAAACGAACAGAACAGAGAAAAATATCAATGTTATTAAAGCAATTGTAAAAATTCCCAATTAAGTTCAGCTATAGCAATGAACATTTTAGGAATTATACACCAAAACAAAAATGCATGAGAAGCCAACAAACCAGTGATGATTCAATACTCACTTAGCAAATGTCACCCTGTCGTTTGGTGAGAAGAAGATGTTCCCTGGCTTGTCAGTCATACCAACTGTGGTGCCCTGATTAGTGGGTGCCCTCCTGGTGGGTGCCCTCGCTCTGGTTCCTCCTCCATCTCTGGATTCCAAGGTGAGTTTGGGTGCCCAGCCATCAGCAACAGGCCTGCTCTCCTTGAGCCTTTCTCTGCGAGCGGAAGAGGCAGGAGGAGGCAGCTGGGGCTGAGGGGCACCAGCCTGGATGTCTACCCCAGGGGGAGAGAGCTCTGGTGGGGCTGTGGAGTCCGACTGGGTTCTGGTATGAGGCGCTAGTGCTGGTGTCCTCTCAATCAGCAGAGAGCTGGGTCTGATGGGCTTGCTGGACGTGGCGGTCCCAAAGCCATCTTGTCCCGCAACGGTCCCACGCTGCCGACTCTGCTGTATCCTGTGCAGCGCCTGTCCCCTTTGTTTCTCAAACATGTCTCTCTTATACTGAGCGAAGAAATAGCGCTGCCTCTCCAGTACTTCTTTCTGTTGTCTTATCTGCTCCATCATCTCCCTCTCATTCTGCTGCTGTTGGTTACGCTGCCTCTCCTCCTTCTCCTCGTTCAATCGCACCAGCTTCTCCAGGATAGCCTGGTTAGCCTGAGGGACAGGGGTGGAGACGGGGACGGGACCTCGAGGCCCAGGAGCAGGGCCTGGCTG
The DNA here is from genome assembly GCA_900683385.1 of Anoplogaster cornuta. Classification (NCBI taxonomy): domain Eukaryota; kingdom Metazoa; phylum Chordata; class Actinopteri; order Trachichthyiformes; family Anoplogasteridae; genus Anoplogaster; species Anoplogaster cornuta. Next base: position 7,886 of record CABFOP010074090.1, read on the forward strand.
CTGTGGGGGCGGTGTCAACTCCCCTGTCTGGGCTGCTTCGTCTCGAAGCTCTACTGGGGGACAGACCGTATCACTCAGTTCTTCACTTAATGGGGTCTCTTTCTGCATACTGATGATTACCACCACTGGTCGTCGCGTTGACTCTCGCCTTTCTTTAAGAGACTTGGCAATCGTGGTGGTGGATGTAGTGGCGGCGGTCGTGGAGACAGCTGCCTCAATGTGTTGTTGTGGCTCATCAGCAGGACGATGGGTGATGACTGAGCTGCCCTCATTGGCAGGGACGTAAAAAGTAGGGAGGTAGTTCTCGATTTTGGGCGGATGTGTGGGAGAGTGGGCTGCCAGATCCATTTTGAGCTGGCCGTGGCTGCTTGGAGGGGCAGCAGCGTCACAAACCCCAGTCCTGGGCAGTTCATCTGGCTTTGGTCTTGTGGAGACAACCTCCACAGAAGGCTCCAGAGCTGGAGCTACTGAGGCAACAAGAGGGGAGCCAGGGTCCTCAATGTCCATCTCTTCTGCTATAGCCCTGGGAGCTTCTTCGTCCAAGATGAGAAGCTCGAAGCTGCCCTTGGAGCTTTGGCTGTCAGGTGTGCCCTGGGGTGAACGCAGAGGTGGGGTTGCAGGGGGAACCAGTTCTGCAGACCAGCGCCTCTCCTCAGGGGGTGGTGAGGACCCACCGCTGGTCGCTCGGACCTTGAGGAGCTCCAGGCTGAACTTGGCCTGCTCCAGCTCTCTCATCCGCCGACTCTCCCTCTTGGCCCTGGTGGTTTTCTGGTTGGGCTCATCTAAAATTCTGGTCCTCTCTCGCACCACCACTGTGGCTGTCGAGGTTGAACCCAGTCCTTCAGGATATACTCTGGATGAGCTCTCTCTTGACCTGGCATCTAGCACGTCTTCTCTTCCTTCTCCTTCCTGCTGTGTCTCCTTTATTGCCCCATCTAGGCTACTGATCATTTGGAGGCTCTTTTCCCGTTCCTCGTACGAGCGGTCCTCCCACGTGCTCAGGTCCAGGCCCATGATTCTCTCTGGCGACTGCTCCTGGTCTTCTGGCAAGAGACTTGCCTGGCCATTCTGTAGTTGAATCAGCTTCTCTTGCTGCTCTTGCTTCTCCTTCAGCCTCTGCTCCTTCAGTTTCCTGAAGCTGTCAATCAAAAAAAGGCATCATTCAATCAATGTAAAAGTATCATGTTAGATAGTCTAGAAAATCCTGCACAGATAAAGGTTTCTATGACACATTTTATTATAGACTGCCACAAGTGTGTTCACCAAAGTGGCAGCCTAGTAAAATAATTCTTGCTCTCAGCAGGTCAGCTGATTGTAGAGCTGCTTTGTGTTGGGTTGCTTGCGTCATGACGTGATCTTACCAAGAGACCGCCACATTGTGAACAATGACCAAATACACTGCATGGACTGTGTGCAACAAATGTTAATCTGGTGTGCAACCAGCTTGTGCAGAAATTCAGCTTCAGAGGCTATTTTGAGATAATTCAGCCTTTATAAATATTTTTACAGCTTTGGGCTTTTGTGAAAATGACCACAAAAAGCTTAAGAGCAAGAGCAAGAGCAAAGGTCTGACCGTTTTCTAACTTCAGGACTAGAATACAGTAATACTGGTGCTACTAAGGATAGGATAATGAAGTAGAGTTTGGCAGTATGGTTTACCTCTGTCTGGCTTGGTAGCCTCTGCTTATTGCCTGTAGTTGTACCACAGTGCCATACAGGCGCAAGTAGGCTTCTCTGGCTCGATGACAGCGCCAGGCTGTCTGAATAACCAGTGCTGCTGTAACACACCGATAGAGCCACAACCTCCATGCCCTCTGGAGCACCAGGGCAGCCTCCCTCCACAGCCTGAACCTCCGTCGCTCCCTGTACCCCCGCCAGTGTGTCTGGAGGCACAAAGCCGCCCCCTCCTGGACATTAAGGTCATAGTCCTCCTCCTCCCTGGACTGATATGCACGCCACCATTGCTGTGGAGAAAAATACAACGTTGAATGATATATTATTATTACTACAGTGATTCTAAGGATCTTCTAAGGATCTTTACAGTGGCAATGTATGTTCACTAAATAGACTGTAATCCCACGAGTCAGAAATATGGCCAATGTACAACTTTCCAACCAACTGCTCAGGTAAAAGCATAGTGATAATCACATTTCGTTGACAGTTCTTAACGTAATCTTACAGTAACTTCTTGAAATATTACATTTGGTAGGAAATAAAAATGAGTAAGAAGACACCAGCAGAGATTAAAATGTACATGAAAACATTTAGAAGAGCTTCAAATCTGCCTTTAGAAGATCACCAAACATTTTTCATTATTTAGGGAAATTATCTGGATACCAGCTCTCTTTACACGAGCTGATGGCTCAGGGAATAAAAAGCATTTCTTGCTTTCTTGTAAAAGAAAAAGGGCAACATCTACTACAACATACAGTATACCAGACATTTAGAATAATCTAGCATGTAATGTAAAACGCTATGCTACAGCATGTCCTTTCATCATTATCCAAAAAATGTGTCTAATGAAGAAATTTGTTGAAGTTATCAACTCCAAATTAGATTTGTGATTTCAGATTTGTGAAATGAGCGTGAAACATAATGTTTTATGGTAATGTTTTTGTTTTTTTGTTTTTTTGTTTTTAGCAGAACTGCAGTGTGAGCTGTTCAAACCAACCAATCACAGAAAATATTAGCCATTTGAAAAATGTTATTGCTGCTATTGCACTTAAATAACTTTGTTACTACTTGAATTGTAATTTTACACAGTCCTTCATGGATTGAGCAGGAAATCCCTTCAAAATCAACTGTACGATTCCACATTTTTGGGATAAAATGATCAAAATGAACAAACAAATGATTATGATTTTCAGAATTTGAGGGAATATTTAATTTTGTATTTGTCTGTGAAAAAATATCTTTGACAAAGCTTTATCAAAAATACTGGACTAATGGGTTAAGTGGTCACTGCCATAGTGCATTCTCCTGCACTGCCACAGACCAACAGTATTAAGTTGAAGTTAACCAGGCCTCCTTGTAAGTTTAATCTAAGTTTTCATTTAGTACTGTCTTTTCATCCTGAAGTAGCTCCAGTCTTCTTTTATGGGACCTTCAAATAAATTAATTCATAACCAGGCTGAAATTGCAGTTTGAAATTACCATTTTTGCTTAACTTAAAAAAAGATTACCTATTAATTTAATTGACTGATTACTAAGATTAAGGTTAATTTAATTTCCCCTTTAGTATCTGAAACTTTGACATTTTTCCTTTCAAATTTGGTGTTGGGCTAAAGGACTAGGACTAGATTTATTATACTGCTGTCCGTGAAACTGGCCCCATGTACATGTAGTTCTCCAGGTAGCTTAATTCAGTTTATTTGTACAGTGATAAAACACAGAAGTGATAAAATAAGTGATAAAAACAGAAAAGGAAGCGATGCAAACTAGGGATCAGACCACTGGCAATGAAAAGAACAGTACCTGGATGCAGATGGCGGCTTCTCTCATCCTGACAAAGTTCTTCCTCTCCAGCCGGGCCCTGAAGCGCCGCTGCAGTGTGACGATGAGCCTGAGGACCTCCTCGTGGAGTAAGGCCTGCAGCTTCTGACGCTCAGCCTCCCGCAGAAACACCTGAGGGGAGGGACCAGGATGAAGTGAAGTCAGCAGAGGGTAACACACACACACAATGAAAAATGGGTCATCCAGCTGCACACACACACACACACACACACACAGACGCACACGCACACACACACACATTCGCACATACCTGAGAAACCTCTGGCCAGCTACTTGGTCACAGGAATGCCAGGTATGGTCCTCTAATTATATAGACAGCATCCCAAAGGAATGGACCCCTCTATCATGCCTCATTCATACCGTGGACACACACTTGCCAAATATGGGGCACCCTGCTTTTGTTTTGAGAGAAGATGCTTATAGGTAATATAGGGTTAACACTACCCTTTCCCTCGCTCTCTGATTCTATGTTTAGTCCGTGAAATTGAACAGCAACATAAACCAATCAAGCGTGAATGATTTGAAACCCAATGCATGTGCTTTAGAGTAAATCAATTACGGGTACTGGATTTGCAACGTTCAAATTCCTCAGAGGCCTCGATGTACAGCTCTTCCTTACTCTGATGTTAACAAACAATGGAATGGAAAAGCCCGAATCCCATGTTTTGACTCTCTGTGACGGACCTACCCTTTTATTTTACATTTGGATTATTATTCTGTTAGGAGAACGTTTAATTCAGACACTGAGCTATTATGCCTCACAAAGAGGATAATGCTCCCTTTTAAAAATAGACATCACACATCTTCTATCTGTTGACCTGTAGAATTAAAGCAGAGTTATAGACAGGAAAGGAGAGGGCAGCGTAAATACCATTGATCTGCCAACTTGGTACCCGTCTGGTTCCAGGTCTAGCTTGTCCAGATACCGCTGGATGCCCTCCTGGGTAGCACTGGTGCCCTCTGGGAGCAGCACCCGGAAGTGATGGACAAAATCCTATCAAAGGAAGACGAGAAAGTGTTCGTGAGAAATATGCAATGACCATACAGTGTTGAGGTATACAGTATGTTGTGTATATTTGAGTCTTTGGCATGAGGGCATCTGTCCCATAATGTCAGTGGCAAAACTGGTTAACTTCAGTCAGTGAATCTGTTTTGTCATATTGCTCTAGCTTAGCAAGCATTCCAGTATAGGAGTGACTTGTGGGGAATGTACACATCCTGGCCCTGAATTTGAAATGAAACTCTTGACTAGTAGAAGGAACTGAACTGGCCTCCCTTGACTTCTCTTCAGCTGAAACCAAAGTTGGAAAAAAAAATCTGTCAAGGCACATGTGGTTTCAGGTAAAGTCCATGCTGTCCATATTTGCAGGGGTTCAAACATCATGGCATAAATATGCTGAACTCCCACTCTTTAAACTGAGGCCCATTGTCTGAATTCAATACACGCTGCACTCTAGTCTGTAGGGGGTGGACAGGGAAACAGATGCTGTGTTTATACAATTACAAGCATGGGGAGTGTTTCAGAGACCCGAAGACAATGGAGAGGCTCTGTTCTGAAGACCCGGGTTGGGACACAGTAGTGTCTTCCAAAGTGATACATGCTCAAGATATTTCTCATTAGTGCTGACCGCAGCACTAATGTG
>CABFOP010074326.1:0-11989 GCA_900683385.1 Anoplogaster cornuta
GTGCCGTGAAAAATGTTGTTACCTTTGGCAGTTTTGCTAAAAACTTTTTACTTTCCTCACGCTTCTTCCTTTTTTCAGCACCACTTGGGCAGTTTCGCTTCATTTTCGCTACTCGCTGGCGAAACTACCCGGTTGAAAGTGAAACAGCCGGCCGATTGAGACGAGACCCTGAATCAATTCCGTACATGCGCAGTTAGATCATGGAATAGTCCAATGTAGTGGGAACTGAGGGGGGGGACCTGAGACAAGCTATTCATGAATTAGGCATTCTGATGCCATTTTAGCGTTTTTAGAAAGACATAATTAATTAGCGAAAAGTTAGAAGAAAAAATAAAATAAAAACGTTCTTAACCATGAGTTTATGCGGCGTTTTATGGGGCCCTTGGTAGTTTGGGGCCCAAGGCAATTGCCTACCTTTGCCTAATGGTAAAGTCCGCCTCTGGGCCAAGCCCAAAAACAGCCAATATGCTTTCAGATCAGGGAAGCTAACATAACAGTTAGAAGTGGAACTGGAATAAAGTTGTTACTTGCAGGGTAAAAACAATGACTGTTTCGCACCATTTAGCAATTTCCCTTTGTACTGTAAAGCAATCCAGCAGTGATGTGAAATTCAGTGCCGGGGCTGGAAGAAGCTGCCAATCTCTGTGACAGTCATTTGTTTATGGTCTCAAAATTAATGTCTCAATCATTTATTGGTGATAAAATGCTACATGTTAAACACATCTTTCTATGCTTAGATGGACATACGATGGACATTTAAAGGTAGTATGTTCTGAGCAGCATTTTCAGTTATATTAGTAGAAATTGTCTTTATATCCTGACAGAAATGAATAAATCAAGTCCTCTGAAAGAAAAATGAAAAAAAAAATACAGTCTCTGTAGCAGCCATAATACTGTAATAAGTCCGTCCAATCATTTAATTCGGTCCAAATGAAATGATTAGACCGACTATGTGTCTCTTAACTTGACCTTCAGCTCGAATTAAACGATTAGATGATCCATTTGGCTGCAATGAAATGATTGGATGGCTTACCTGCCTGCCGACTTGCATTCCCAACAACCAGGAAGCCAGACTCCGAGTAGTAGACACTGGACTACGCCGCGATGTGGACCTTTATTGCTGAAACACTGTAACTGAGCTATATTGGGCAAGCGGACATCTGGACACCACATTAACCACACTAGTCCACATTTCCGCAACGTACGGTGCCATCCTTCGCTCGCTGCTAATGAGGTAAACAAAAAACAAAACACTCATAATCGCTCATACTACCTTTAACTTCGGAACACATATTTATTCATAGTCATTTTCTCCTTTTTATAAAATCCTTCATGATGATTAAATGAATGTCATGTCCAGCTGTTACAGCCTATAGCCTAAGTGATCTTACATGCACATTATCATTATATACTGTGAACTATTAGCATTCTTTCACTGGGAACCATGTTGGTTTGTTCTTCCACTGGAATACATAAACCCCAATGCTAAGCTAAGAGGTGGAGCCAAATGAACAGTGAAGAGGGTTATTGCTGGAGGTCCTAGCACAACTCTAACAAATAAGCTAGGTAAGCACCTCTTACCTCTAGGTTCATGAATTAGTTATTCTCCACAGTCACAGACTTCGCCATAACCAGTCATTATTGAATAGACCCAAATAGAAGTACTGATTACATACTCTCAGCAGTCACAGTAAGTGCTTACTCAACCACTAACCACCAAGTCGTTAGTAATAGTCAATCTTTAATAAGCTTTGGCCACTGGCTGCATCACTAATAGTAACTTCAATTCCTCATTGTGGCGACCTATTGAGTGGCCACCTGCCTTCAATATTCAGCATGATTTTGTCTGTCACTCTTCTTAAAGAGGTTGACCGGCCTTTGGAGACATTTGGCCCACATCCAGTATTCAGCTGTGATCCCTCCGGGCATCTGGTGATGAACTGCATCTTATATGACTTACATCAATTTGATGTGTCATATTGATCCTCATTTCCTCTTCCGCGTTCAAACAATAGTTACCTTATCTATGAATTAAGCATTTTCAACAATTCCTTAATTAGTTATTGATTTTGTGCCCTTTTAAATGGGAATTTGCTTCTATTGTCCAGTAAAACAGTTACGAATAGCCGCTGGTGTTTTTAATCAGTGGCCCAAACAGCCTCAAGATGTCACTGCAATTTATTTGCATTTACTTGCATCTTGAGTCTGAACACAACCCATTCAAAATCTTGGGTTATAATACAATGGCCTCCTCCTTGAATATATATGACACATGAATGTGAAAGACACTCAAGTTCGATTTCTCTGTTAAAATACATTTTGAACATAACACTCCCAAGTCCACCATTCGCCCTGCTGTGCAAGCGTTATTCTCCATGTTCATGAGTTGCATGGCAGCACTGCCTCTAGCACGCACACACCATATTTCAAAATAAGTGATACGCAGACCAAACATGCAAATCCTGATATACAAGGTGTGACACTATAAGCTGTGTCTACTGTGAGGCAGCACAAAGGATGCAATGACAGCTTGCCAGGAACCCAATGGTTTGTTTATTAAAGCCAAACACAGAATGAAAGGAAATCAAAAGGCAGGTTGGTCATTAGGCCAATTGGTGGCGGCTGGTAAGCACAGATGCCAAATGGCCTGGCTTGGGGCCGTCTGGTGTGGCTCTGTGGGATGGTACTGGGGTAGTTCATCAGGGCTTGTGGGACAGGTGTAGGGACATAGACTGTTCCAGGTTCAAGTCCCACCTTGGACACGTTTCATAGTGCTATATCACACAAGGCTGTGTATCACTCTTATTTAGAAATTTGATCTGATGAATTTTGGGGGGAAAGTCTGGTTTTCTCTTTCTGAGATATTCAAGTGGATTTTTAACAACAAATTCAAACTTTTTAGTATCTACAGTATTTTTCACATCAATCTGTTCTGTATATGCTCCTGGAGGAAGGCAACGCATCAGACCCACATGTGGTCAAAACCTTCCTCCAAGGTTGTCAATGGGTTGTGCTCAGTCCCTTGAGGTTTTTCAGGCTAAGAAGAGAGCTGAGATGGAGAGGATGTTACCGATATATTCGATGACCAGTTCTTTCTGCAGCATTGACAGTGTGTTGTGTGTTCCACTTACCCTGTTCTGCCTCCTGGAGCAGTTGTCCCAGACTCAAATGTTAATTTGTCCAACCACCTTTGCTCGCAATGGCTACCATCTTAGTATCCCCACAGCCACTAGTGCTGCAAAAATCAATGGAACTTCTGTTTTCCATTCCACTTCTACATGCATCATAAATGTTGTGAATCACACCTGATTTACAGTAAACCATCTTTGTCTCCCCTAGTTTCAATTCAATTCAATTCAAATCACTTTATTTATCCCCGAGGGGTAATTAAAAGGCACGTAGAGTAGCAAGACACAACTCACATAGACACAACTCAATCACATACATCACAAAAATACTGTACATTGTAAAGTGCTAAAAGTCCATAAAAGACTGGACTGTTAATGCTGTATTTTTATTTCCAACCAGTCAGCACTGAATCATGACGTAAAATTGGACTTCTGATATTAATGTTTCAACTTTTTAAAAGAACAGATTCTTTATTTGATACAAACCCACTACATTAGAATGTGTTTGACTTGGCTGAGTTGTTTCATTGAACTTGCTAATTTAAAGAGCAAGATATGTTTTGATCATTAACAGAAGTCAGTTGATCCTGACCTAACTGACGCTCTTCAGCTGATTCAACATCAGAGGCCTTCATCACGTTTGAATAAGTGAGTCAAAGGTGAACACAACACAAAGACACTTGAGTGAGAGTATCACACATCTCTGAATGTGCAGGAGGGTTAAGCCTGGTCTGTTGAAACATCTCATTAAGTGTGGCTCATGAGTTAAGGGAGTGTTCACTGATAGAAACAATTAACTTGCTTCACTGCAGTGTACAGTAGAGCGCCCGTGCACGCCTCCGCCAAAGTGCAAATATTGTTTTTTCATTCTACAAGAGAAGTGGATTTTCTGGTGGAAATTCAGCAAATTCCTAGCCGGCCGACTCCCCCGAGCACCTCCAGCAGAATGTAGAGGCCATCAGTCTCCCTTCAGAGGTGACAGAGGGCAGCAGACAAACAGACTTTGATGGTTTCATGATGGCAGATTTGAGAGCATCAGAATGTTTACCAGTTGATGAGAAACCATGCACAATATTTAACAGGTGATTGATTGTGACCGGGATGAGGATTTCATTTGTGAAAACATTGCTCCCACGTGAGGGTTCATTCAACTGGATAATGAAGCAATTAACTGATGAAAAAAAATACCTTTGTTTTCAGAAATAACGTGAAATATCAGCTTGTCTAGCAATCTTCATTTGTCCGTCTGTTGTTTATGAATGCCGTAGAGGATTTCCACTTTTCCCCATTTGCTTTCTGCTTTGTTTTCTATTCAATCTGTAAAGCGTAACATTTTTCCAGCATGCTTCACATTTCAATGAGGCTTTCCTTAATAAATGTTTTACGACCACTGTTAGAATAATAAATGCCGAATAATCATAAACTTTGGCTTTACAGCCCTTTTGAAAATAGAGCTGAATTCCGATAAAAAGATACATGAATTGAAAAACAACTACATGAAAGCCTACCTTTAATAGTGAAAAACTATAAACTGCACACATATTTTATAGAAATTAGCTTTATTTTTTTAACTTAAATATTCATTGACTCCACTGGGGACTCCTACAGGAACCCTAACGCCTCTGCACACTGGCATCGACCAAACAGTTTCCCCTGCACTGTTTATGATTGAATAATGAAGCGAGGCCATTTGGTTCATTAATAATTTATACCAAGATATAAAATAACCTTCGGCCAAGCCTTGGCTCAGAGTCTCCCTTGGGGGAAAGCCGACGAACATCTGAATGTCTGGTTGACTGTGGTTTTACTGCACCGAGGGTAAGAGACATAGTTCTAATTGATAATCCCTGGTTGGATATCAGTCCCAAAGTTTCTATTTTTAAAGTCAGTGCAATTATATGGTTGTAATTACCCATGGAACTTCTTTCATCGCCTTTTTTTGTGCTCTACATTACAATAATTCAGCACCATTTCCTCCCCAGAGAAGCATTAAGAGTTCTAAGAAAGGGCTTCAGACAAAACCCTTTTTATAGCCACTTGAAATCCTTCATGTTTAGTTGCGGCACAAACCACTTGCAAGGGTTTCATTTCTAAAAAGGGTTTCATGCCAAACTGTTTATGGTTTCAGGTCATTAGGATGGGGGCTGTTTGTGAAACCTTTTTTAACAATGAACATGCGAGGCGTCTCCTATGAGGACATAAAGGGTTCTGTGTTATGGGGAACATTGTCGATGCAAAAAGTAGCCTCATGGCACACTTATTCAAATGCAATTAACTCAACCAGGAAGGCACGTTGGCACTTACCCAGCTTGGTGTTTCTATTATCTCGCCTCTACAGTTTCATTATCCAGGTTGCATAATGTGTGAAGTCAAATGGGTAGAAAATGTAGGAGCCCAAAACTGGGAAGGATGTTGCATACTAGGTGTGCATGAGTGTATTTGAAGAGTTGTTGGTTTCAGTCAAACTTACCTTTCAGCAAGTAAACAATACCTATAACTTGAATGTTGTTCTGTTTGTTTTACAACGTATAAAGACTGGAGGATCACCCACAGAATACCAATTGAACTAAAAAATAATAATAATAAGTCGTTTGTTTGCTGGTTTGGGAAAGCCTCGCTCCAAGGCTCTTTGTGAAGGCTGAATTAACATACACTGTAGGCTGCCCACTGAGACACCCAGAGACAAAGTACCAAGCCATTCAGCCTGCCAAGACATTTATTTTTCTTCTTGCAAATTTTCTTGCCTGTTCTCCGCTTCGGCTCCTTTTTTACCAGCAATGTCACAGCATGTGTTAACTGTTTTACACTGAAAATGGCCCTGTAAATATTAAGTTGATAATATGTTTAAATTCTACAAGAAATTACTATTCCAGTGCATTTATTCAAAATGCCACCTTTCATTTAATGTGTTACTTGTATGTAATTTTGTATCTTAATATTTATATGTAAATTTGAACCACAGCACCAAGTAATATTAACTAATGCATTGACTATACAACCTGTTAAAAGCAAGTAAAATGTACCTGGACAATGGGAGTAAATCGTGTGCAGTCAGTGGGTGACGTCAGAGGAGAGTTTGCATTACCTCAAGAGACCGGACAAGCCAGGACAAACCAGGACTCTTCTGAGCTGAATTTGAGCGGATGACGGCTTGGTTGCTTATTTTGTGTTAATTTTCGTGGATGTGGAGTCATCCACACATGTGTGGTCAGCTTAGCCTGCTAGCTTGTTATCATGCGTGCTAGCAAACTTAGCCCGGTTTTATGCATGGCACACATCACTACTTTTTGTGGCTAGACCAGGTTTTTGGTTGCAGTTATAATATAGATTTTTTTTGTGTGGCATATTCGAATCTTCAAACTTGTATGGCGAAATTCGCCATTTTGAATGGAAACTATGGCCCTCCGCAGGTTTTCGCGCCCCGCTGGCCATTCTTTTCAATTGGAATTGAACATTCAGATTAGGCGGCAGCGCCCCGCGCCATGTTAATTTTGCTTATTTGCACCGTGACGCGATTAAGTGCGGCCAATGAAATGTCGTGTGTGGTCCGTTCTCCCAATGGCTCTGCGTTCTCCTATATTCAAAAAATAAACACCTGCTCCCTGCTTATATCAAGCAGGTTTTCCGCCGAACCTAGCGGGAAATGCCGTTGACAATACCGTGCCATACTACTGTGGCCAGTTTCACTGTAGCCGAGAGAAGGAGAGAAAAAGATTAGTGGGGGATTAGATACTTTATAGCAAGTTCAATTTACTGAACATTCTTTAATGTAATTTTTAATGTGGCAATATTTGTGTAATTAATATATTTATCCTTTTTGACTTTATTCAACTTTATATTAATTGCAATTTCTTAATCACAGTGACTTGTACGATATTATTTGGACTATTATATGCATCCTCTCTCAGATGACGAGATGAGATCTGTCTGCCAGTTGTCTGTGGTGGACCAGTACAAATGGGAGGTTCTGTTTGGCTGTGGCGTTATTGGCCATTGGCCACATTAATTATTATTAATGCCAGTTTACCACCTCAAACTAGAGGCCTGAATGTGAGCTACTGTCAGATGGCTTACTGCCACTTTGTAATTGACCTTGTTTGTGTTGAAACTAGATGTGCTTGCATTATGTTACAGCAAATCTTGCTGAATATAAGTCTTACAATATATTTGTTCCCTTCCCTTTTCAGTTTTGATTTTAGGCAACATTTTTATGGTTGGTGTTGTTTTCTAGCTTCCAGCAGTGAGTCTGTGGAGTCTGTTGAAATAACAGTGCCCTGTCACAGTACAACAGCATCAAGTTACACCAGCAAGGCAAGACATCTGACCATACAGGTAACATTACAAAATATTGGTATTGTGTAAGGCTGGGCAATTAATTGAAAAGTTATCAAAACCAACAGTCTTAAGGTGAATCCCAATTTACCCCTTGGCCCTAAAGCCTTCGTTTGCACGTTCACGTGATGAGCAAGTGGTGTCCCAATTCCTTTTTGACCGAGGGGTAGGGGGAAGGGGAAGGGCTAGTTGGCCCTCGAAACGGAGATTTTTCAGAGGCACACTTCAAAATGAGGGGTATGAGAAATCTCCCAGAATCATCGGCAAGGTGGAGGCGAACGCTGCACAAGCAACAAAAGAAAACCACAAATGTAATATTTTCTTTGTTAATAAAGATTTAAAAATTATGATAACCATGTATTATCTGTTTAATGTCGTTTCAATGTATTATAGACCTTTTCTTTATAACAAGCATAACAAAAAAAATCGCTAGTTACTTTACAACATTGTTTTAAGGCTGTAGTAAGTTGTTGCTTGTTACCACTCCCAGCGGAGGAGAGGTCTGCTCTGCGAGGCTCAGATCACGGGCTGCTATCCAGAGAGCACCGCTATTATTCTGTCATGAAGTGGTCTGGTAATGAAGCAGAGTTTTTATTTTATTTGATCTCTTGTTTGATCGACTGATCGCGTTGTCACCAGCAAATCGGCTGTGACCAATTAAAGCGGATTGCAGCCGAGACGTTTTAACTCGCTGTGTTGTGTCGGAACGGGGGAGCCGAGATCCGAGATCCGGTCAGCTGTCAGCCACCGAGAAACTCCGCTGCTGACGGGCTGGATTATATTGTGTGTATATTGTGTGTTCATATTTTAAGCAATAAATTGCAAGACAGTAATTTCTATATATACATATTGTACTTTCTATATATTTCACAGGCTACTAAAGGACATTGAGTCATTAAGCAATTTGGTCTCGACAGCTAATACAGGGTAAGTTGATCAACTCAATACGTTGAGTTGAGTACAATATGTTTATGTAACATGGTTTAGTTTTGAGAGGTTTAAATATGAAGTGTTCTCTACAATAATTTACTTGTCTGTTTTAAACAGCAAAACGTAGAAGGTAGATGAGATACCATCATCCACTGCTTGATGGAGTTCCCTGGAGAGTCTGCAGAGGAACTCATCAAAGACTACCAGGTAAATTCTGCCATTTTCTGATGATTGTTGTGTCCATGTTAAACATGTCTGTTCTTTAATATCTGTACATGAATATCTCTACAGGTAAGTAACTCATGCCAGTATGTAGGAAAAAAACTTGTCCTTTTAATTAAGTTTAACATTTAGATTAAGTAAATGGACATTTAATATATCTGAAATGATAAAAGCAAAACTTTTACTGTATTCCATTTATTCATATTTTTTTTAAAATTCTGATAAAAAAAATTGTTTTTCAGTAGAATCAAAGATTTGAGCCTGTAAAACCCAAAGCCTACCTCATTTCCACTACACGGAATCCAGTATACTTACCTGTTTTTACTTCCTGCTTGAAACAAAGCAGATCCTTTATAAACTGAGCTGCCTTTATACTTAAAGTCATACTTGGACCAATAAATAATAGTGAATATAAATTCCCTGCGTAATAACTTACACCGTCTTTATCTGTGTAAAAGGAAATAATATGTAAATACTGAATTAAATGGCCACTTTAACCCACTGAATTGCCTCTTGCATATTCAGTAACTTCAACGAAAACATGTACAGTATATTGCATCTGAACACCGATTCACATGTTTTGACAGGATGTCAGCAGAGAAACCGTCAAAGAGGACTATGTTGAGCATGTCATGAAGATATTTGTCCTGGAAGTGTAGCACACAAAGGCCCCACCCCTGCCGATGTGTCCATCATCATCGAGGGAACTGAGGTTCTTGATGATTGTCGATATGTGGCACTTTTGCTCATGGGCTTCATCTATGCAATAAACTTAAGTTACCCACCAAAGATGAAATACACTTTTCAGAAGTATTTCAGAAGCTCTTTCTTGAGCTTGATGTCCTGGAGATGTCTCCCAACGTCCAGTCTTTGCACAACAAACTTCTAGCGTGAGTGTATGCAAGCATGTTTCGGATTCTACTTTGTTTTGTTTAACTTGCAGTTCCGAGGAAATGTTATAATGTTATAAGTTATATGTCCTCTTTCTAATGTTTTGCCTGAGCCCACTTTGTACAACTGCATGTTTATATATTGTTATGACTATTGTGTAACTATTCTCTATGACCTAAAAGAACAGGATATGTGAGTGATTGCACTAATGGTACATGCAAAGCCATTGCACTTTAAAGTTATACTTTTGGAAATTTCAAGTTGATCACTGTAAATGTTCCCTTTGAGCATTAAATGTTTTTTAAAACAATGTTTGTGCCTTTACTCAGACTGAGCCTCTCAGTAAAAAAAATTAAGTATTTTTGGCAGCACCGATTTAGGGGCAGTGTTGTCTGTTAATGCACCAGACCAGACAGATATAATGTATGCTGGAACCATTTTACTGTAAGCAGCTGCTTAATCCTTGCACCAGTTTTTTTTTAAACATAATAAAAGTGCTGTTGTTTAAAAGTGTCTGTTTAATGTTTTGTAGTAGCTGTATTTTAACAGTTTTTTGGAATAAAAAGAAGCCCATAATAAAACAAATGCATACTAGAGCAGTGATGTTAAAGGTAGATTAAATATTATGTAAATATTACTTAAATATTTATCAAATGAAAGTTAAAAAAAAAAAAGCAAGAAAAAACAACAACCTGAAAAGCCAAACATTTTTAGAGGAGTTTTGTAATTAAATGCAAAGGTAGTCCAAGTAAAAATTACTATGGAATAGTGAGTAAGATTTAGTAACAAAGACAGAAAATTGTCAGTAAATGTTACTTGAGTACCTTTGATAGAAACACTTCTTTACTTTAAGTAGAGTTTACTTGAAATATCATCTGTAAAAGTTACTAAGAATTTCTGTGTGGAAATTGTTACCTAGGTTTAGTAAATTTCACTCCATATTATTATTTTTTTCAGTGTAATTGCTCCCATATGGTGCAGTGACAAGGTACATAATGGTTGCAATAACTCTACTGTCCTTATGACCTATATCCCAAACAATAGATTGCACAAAAGCAACAGCAACTAACTGCATAAATCACTTGTCTTCAAGAGCCTGGAACGGTCACACATGACTGATGGGTATTTTCAGGCTGTTTTAGTGTGTTGAAGATTAATTCAGGTGGATAAAAATGAGCTGTTCAGCATAGCATAACATGTTTTCCTATTTTTCCTGTTTTCCTTTTTATTATGTTCATGTTTTCTGTAGCAATCTGGTAGCTGAGGGAAGGAGATTACTGTGCAGGGCCTTGCCCTAAATATTTCCTTCACCCCTCTGGAGACCAGCTTCTAGGGGAACTGGGAGTCTGTCAGCCCAAAATGCTTACAAGATCCCCAGGCGCTTTGACCTACTTGTTCTTCTTGCAAGGCAAACTGTGGAGACATATTGAAAAAGAAAATGGTTTAGTATTAGCTCCCAGTCATCACCGTTGTCATCCACATTAAAAAGAATGATGTGTTAAAGGTAGGGTATGGAATTTTTAGAGTAGTATTTCTTACCTCAGTAGCAGCGAGCGAAGAATGGCGAATTTCAGCACCGAACCTGGCCGAATTGTGGACTGGTGTGGGAAATGTGTCCAGAAGTCCACTTGCCCGTTGTAGCTCGGTTACAGTGTTTTCCTGATAAAGGTCCCAGTCGCGGCGTGGTCCGGTCGCTACTTCTGGGAGATGGATTTCCTGATTGTTTACCTCAGTAGCAGCGAGCGAAGAATGGTGAATTTCTCCGCCGAACGTGGCCGAAGTGTGGACTGGTGTGGGGAATGTGGTGTCCAGAACTCTGCTTGCCCGTTGTAGCTCGGTTATGGTGTTTTGCTGATAATGGTCCCTGTTGCACCATGGTCCTGTGTCTACTACTCGAGTCTGGTTTCCTGGTTGTTTGGGAATGCACGTCGACAGGCAGGTAGGCCATCCAATCATTTCATTCCAGCCGAATGGTCCATCTAATCATTTAATTCGAGCTGAAGGTCAAGTTAACAGGCACATAGTCCATCCAATCATTTCATTCGGACCGAATGAAAATCCAAAATTGTTTAACTAATGCAAGTTCTACGTGACAGAATAGACATGTTAAATTACTGTTTCAATGTACATTTCTATGGTAATATTTCAGTATAGTCTATTGACTTATGTAATATTTCAGTTTTGTAGATATTCAGTAGTAGTTGTACACATTTGTACTGGCATTTGTATTTACACAAGTACCTTGTGGTTACCTCATCCCTCCACCATTTCTTTTGACCTACTGAGAAGATTGTGGGCTGGATTAAAGGTAGGGTAAGTAAGATATTTTATTCCCTCAGTAGTGAGCGAAGAGGGAAGAGCCTAGCACCGAATCCCCGCCCAATGGGCGGGCAGGCGTGGGAAATGTGGCATATGGAAGACCGCTTACCCAGTGTCGCTAGGGGGATGCTAGTCGACCACACATCGCTAGGTGTGAGGCCGGTAAC
>CABFOP010074381.1:4611-18441 GCA_900683385.1 Anoplogaster cornuta
TTCCCTACACGACGCTCTTCCGATCTCTGCCTCTTTAGGGGTGTCCACAGTCATAGCACTTGTAACGTCACGCCTACAAGTTGCAACAGCAGTGACCACTGAGGCTGCTGCTGTAACAGTAACTGCCTTTGAGTTAATGCTTTCTAGGTCTTCTGGGATTGACTCAGGTAGCTTGATTGGAGAGGGCTCTGACTCTGAAGCCTCTTCAGCAGTCTCGCCTTTCTTGTTAGCTGCACCTTTACGACCCCTTGACTTCTTTGGAGTCTTGGCTCGGACTTTGCCTGCTTTCTTGGGTGTTTCTGGTAGAGGGGGATCCTCGGGCACTCTAACAGGTGGTACAGCTGCCTTAGACTCTGACATGAGTGCCTTTGGGCTGGGTGTCAAGGGGCCATCATCTGGGTCTGCTGCAAGAATATTGTTGATCGCCATGTGTGTTTCAGGTTCCATAATCTCATTGGAGGAGGGTGATATCGATGGTTCAGGGGTAGGAACAAGAGCAGTGTAAGTAGGAGGAGCTGTGAATCCTTCTGCATCTGTAGATATATCTTCAGCTGTAATGGAATCAATGGCAGCTGCAAGTTCAGTTTCACTTGCAGGGTTAGCTCGCTTTTCCTCCTCAACCACACACTCTGGCTCCACTACGACAGGAGGCAGTAAGGTAGGTTGCTCTGAGGGTGGTTCCTTATAAGGTCGAGGAGGTTGCTCTACTGTAAGTTTGGCAATATTTTCCACTGCTTGCTCCAGTTCCATCTGCCGTGCTAAAAGAGCAGCAGCTGGATCTGCAGGAGGTTCGAGGTCTGATAGAGCGTCTTCTGTTTGCTGTGAACTGAGCTCTTTTGCTTCATTCAGGAAACCTATAGTCTCCGTTTTTTCATCTTGTCCCCCTGGCTTAGTTTTTGTAATAGTAGCAGTTTCAAATGAATCAGGCTCATCCTCCTCTGAGCGAAGTAAACCTTTCACATCGTCAACACTTACTCGGATCTCAAGATTTTTTAGGCTGTGTGATTTATCTTCAGTGAGCTGCTTAGTATTTCTTTTCAACCTTGGGGTTTTCATTTTAATACTCTTTTCAGACTGTTGATTTATTTCTGACTGGGTGGGGTCAATCCTTTCAATATCCCCATCAGCAGATTTATTTCCACCATGATCTTTAAAGTCTTTTTCCTTTCTGTGCACTGGCAAATTTGGGTTTTCAGCCTTTTCTGATAATTTCACAACAAGGTCAGAATCAACGTTAGGTTTAAGCTCTGATTCTTCAAGACTTGCTAGGTCAACAACTTCCTCAGCTGGTGAAGTAGCTCTCCCAGATTGTTTATCTATTTTATTTGCTTTCTTGTTAACTGAGGTGCCAGCAGATGAAGTCAGTTGAGGTTGTTGCACCTTCTGTGTGCGGGGCGAACGCCATCCCTCAGAGGCTTTCAGGACCTCCACAGTAGTTGAGGCCTCTCTGATATCTATGTCTTCATCCATCACTTTTTGCTGATCCCCTTTTACCTGCGATACATCTTCCCCTCGTTTAACTCCCCTTTTAGGTGGGCGGCCTCGCCTAGTGTTGGCAGATGGATTCTGAACATCTTGCTGCATATGTTCTTTATCAGCACCACGCTTGCGCATGGAACGTGATGACTCAACTACCTCTTTGCCAGCTTGTTCTCCTTCATGTAGCGTGGCATAAACTGATCGTACATTTCTACGGCGAGTCCTCCCATGAATCAAGCTTGATTCAAGGTTTTGTTCAGAATCTGAAGCATGAATTGGTGACTTGGATGCAGTTTTAGGCTCAAGTGATGCCTTCAATATTTCTCCTCGAGGAGATGAGGCCCTCTTGAGCTTTTCTTTATCAATTCGTTCACTCTTCCGAGTTGCAGGTTTCTCACTGGCAGCAATTTCTGAAGGCTGTGGTGTACGTAATACTGACACATTTGTCTTGGCCCTTTTGCTCTTGGGCTGTTTGCGACTTGGTAATGGTTTTATTTCAGCCTCTAACTCTGGCATACATACATCATTGTCTGTCTGAGTTTTCTGAGATTCCTCAAAGTGTTTTGATTCTTGATCCTCTGTTTTAGCCTCGGTCTTAATAATTTCTGATTTTTCTGCAAGCTTTGGATAATCACAGTAAGGGAATTCTGCAGTCTCTGCCTCAAAAGCACTTAAGGAACCACCAGGAGTGGGAGGCTTATCTTCCAAGGTAAGGTTATGTTCCACTGCCAAACGGTTTTCCATTTTCACTTTGGGTTCAATTAACTCCACTTTTGGCTCCATTTCAATTTCTGGATCTGAAAGGACCAGTTGAGGGGTTATAGTTAGCTTAAGCGCAACTGGTTTGAAGTCTTCAACAGGAGGTGTCTGTGATGGGGAAACCTGAAGAGTGTGCTCTACTTTTTCTTCTTTGACAACCGATACAGAATGATCTGAGGATGGAGTTATAACTTCTCTCCTTTCTGGTGGAGACATCTCTCTAGGGGAAGGAACAAATGGGGAAACTGACACAATTAGTGAAGGGCTGACTGATTTGTCATCAACTTTCAGTACT
Source organism: Anoplogaster cornuta (assembly GCA_900683385.1). Classification (NCBI taxonomy): domain Eukaryota; kingdom Metazoa; phylum Chordata; class Actinopteri; order Trachichthyiformes; family Anoplogasteridae; genus Anoplogaster; species Anoplogaster cornuta. The sequence goes on from CABFOP010074381.1 coordinate 7,145, forward strand.
GGCTCAGACACCTTGAGAGACAGCTCATTATCACAGGTCTGCACTTCATCTCTTTCAATCTCCACCTCTATAGCAACACTCTCAGTATCCTGTGGAGGATGATCTTTGTCCTTTTGTTGTTGGAGCTCCAAAAACCGACTATGGAAAAGCACTATGGGTTCTTGTGGCTGTGGCATGTCACCTCCCCCAGATACAGGTTGTGCCTCTGGCTTAGCAAGTGGCCTACCAACTCCTGTCTCTAAATCCTGATCTTTACGCACAAGGCGTTGCAAACGCCGTGAATCCTGTTCAAAGATTGAGCTATGGAGGAAACGAGAGGCAAATAGTTCCTGACGCTCTTGGTCCTGTGGCTTAAATTCTTCCTTTTTATCATGCAGCTTCTCTTCAGAGTCAGTACGAATCTTTTTCTTTTTCATGTACCAAGAAGGAATAGGCCGTGGTGCTAACTCTACCTTCTCCTTATCTGAGCAACTGTGGGAGGTTGGAAAGCAAGAGGGGAGAAAGGACCAATTATCTTCCCGGGATGAATACAGTGTCTTGGCTCTTTCAAGGAGTGCTTTTGTATCAGGAGTTATTGTCTTATCTAATGCAAAAGAATAAAACTTATTCTTCTCCAAGGAGCCTGAAAGCTTCAGGTCTGTCATCCTCTCCTCACGTTCCCGGAGAATATAAGACAGGGAGGTACTGGACTTGGGGGAGTTATGTTTGTTCTCTCCATCATCATCTGAATCGGACTGAACCTCTCCAGGCTCCAAATCATGGCCAAGGTGCTTGCGGATGCTTTCGTGTTTCGCAATACCACTTGGAAAGGTCATTTCCATTCTGAGTGAATCAGACTTGATCCGTCTTTCCCAACGTTGTAGTAACTCCTCATCACATCCGAGCAATGTTGTCTTAAGCTTTGGGAACTCAGTGTCAGGAGACTGAAAATGACTGGCTGTAAGGTCCAAATTGTATTTCAATGACTCAATGCGTGAGAATATTTTATCATCTACTGTTGTAGAGGATTTCCTCTCTTTATTTATGACAGATAGGGAAATCTGGGCAGTTTCATCTTCCTCATTTGCAGAAAAGTGACCAGAGCCTATTGAAGATGTAATATTCTGACAAACATCCTCGTTTAACTTTTGGGAACTCCCAAAGTTGTGTTCTCTTTTCGCATTCAGAATTTCAAAATCAAAATTCTCAATTTTTTTCCGTTTACAAGAAGGGAACTCATCATTTGTGACATCCTGAGTTGGTTTTCCTGCATTATGCACCACATAATCCTTTTCAAAGTTGTCAGCCTCATTACCTTGTGGACTTTCAGATTTGAAAAACTTATCAGGCTCGCCAACCTTATGTCGGACCCATCGACTCTGTTCGATTTGTTTTTTACAACGATTAGTCTGGTCAGTGTGTGACACAAGTCGTTCATCACCCTCACCTAAGTCTCTGCACTGCCTTATGCCCTCTTCTTCATTTTCAGACGAAGCCTGTTTCTGTTGTTCTTTTGATTCATCCAGATCAAGACTGCAATCATCTGACGCCTTTGTGAGACTTGAGCTGCTCTGGCTTTTTGATCCTCCACATTCCATTTTAAGATAGGGAGTGTCTAATTGATCTACAGAATCTTCAGTTACATCTCCTAGTTGTGAAGGGGGCTCCAGAGAAAGACCCATGGAGTTGCTTTCAGAGTCTTGTTCATCTCTAGGACTATTAACAGAAACCATTCGCTCAGATTTATCCTTGCGGTGCTCCTTCTTATGCAATCCTTTTAACACAAAATTCTTTTCAGGCTCTGTCTCCTTAATATTGTCCCATAGTTTACAAAGTCCTAGTCTACCAATCTCCTCCTCTTCTTTTCTTTTCTGTCGATCTGGTTTTCCAGCTGTGTCTTCAAAACGCCTTTTCCTTGCAGCTAAACGATCAATATCTACAGCAATACCACCATCAAATCCCAGTTCCGATTTTCCATATTTCTTGAATTTTATTTTAGCATCCTTTTCAACGACCTCCACCAAACTAGCCATATTTCTTTCTCTGGGCACCTTTCCGTGCTTAGTGACATCACCTTTGGATGGTTCTGAGCGGAATGGAGGACTCCTTTGGTCAGTCGAAGGTGATGCCAACCTAGGATTGTCATTCAAACCCCTAGGTCTTTGTTTTTCTGGGACAGTGTGACCAATTAATTTGCCTTCTTTTTCTTTAACACGTGTTAACTGTACCACACAAGGCAGAAGGTCTAACCGTCCTTTACTGGAACCTTCCTTTTGGACCTTGCCATTTTTACTTCGAAGAACTGAATCAGGGCTAATATCTCTTTCAAATTCAGGTTCCGCCCCACATGTTTGGATGATGGGTGATGTCACTTTGAGCTTCTTCAGCCTCTGTTTCTCACTTTTCTCCTTGTCCCCTCTATCTTTACGTCCAGTACGTTTCTCCTTTTCACCCACATTCCCTCTTTCAACTTCAAAAACGCGATCTTTCTCAAGCTTATCGGTTTTGTTATACCTTTCAGCTCGTGCCTTTTCAGGCTTTTCAAATCTTGGTGGGGAGATTGAACTGCAGCTACCACTTCTTTCTGAAGATCTACAACAAATACGGCGGTCTGAGTCACTTTGTATCCTCTCAGAAAGGGACGGGGATGCAGTGGGGCTGGAAGGGCGACGAGAGGCAATGTGAGATGGGCTTTGGCTACGCTCAATTGTCCTCCTCCCATGATCACGTCCACGATCTGTTTCAAAGCGTTCCCTCTCTCTTTCACGTTCCCGTTGCAAATAGCTGTATTTGCGGATGTCCTGCTCATATGGGTCTGCTCTGTATTCTCTATATTCTCGGGGGTCTTCAAAGTATTGGGGGTCATAGTAATCTCCTTGATATGGATCCCATTCAGTGTAGAACTCGCGACTTCTGGCAGGGTACTTGCGACGTGGATCTTCAGTATATGTTCCTGGTGTTCGCACATTTTCATAATATGTCCTTTCTGCTGAAAACTCATATTGAGTCCGCCGCTCATCCCTTGCAAGAAATAAAGCAAAGCGCAAGTCATAATTACATCATACTTTGGGAACAATATTCTGTTTAATATTAGACAATGGTGAGATAAAATGTTTTTTCTTCAGAAAACTATACAAACCTTCTTTCGGTGAGGATGTCATAAAAATCTCGAATGTCCTGGCCAGATGCCTGCATTGAACGATAGAAAGCCATCTGACTTTCCTGATTGGCAAAGTCCACCTGAAAAAGGCACACATTGTTTATAGAGCTGCAAATCATATTATGCAATTTAAAAAGTGACACATTGGAATTATTATTGTCTGTCATGTGGCACAAATACAATCAGAGATCACAGAGCATAATTTCCTTTGTTTCACTTACCTTGATTTTATTGCCCCCAATCTTCCACCCCTTTGTCTCTTTGACAGCAGCCTGTGCATATTCAATGTTGTTATACAGGATAAGAGCCATTCCTTTCATTCTGTCAAATACAACCTGCGGAAGAAGGAGAAAACAGTCACATGGTGCCAGAAGGGAAACAATGGGCAAGTATGAAAGGAAAAATAAACAGACTTACCTTGACAACATGTCCATAGCGGCAGAAATGACGAGTAAGAAACTGTTCTGTGGTGTTTGATGCTAATCCATCCAACCAAACACAAGTTGTAGGCATACTCTTTCCAAAGCCCAGCTGAAAAAGGGAGGATAAAATGTTTTATCTACAAACATTTAAACCAACAAGATAAACTAGGTTGAATTTATACAAATGATACTCATATCTATTATGGTTAAGTACACTTGTGAAGCAATAAAGACACAGATTCAAATGAAATTGATGTGATATCCTCACCTTTAGCCTATTGTTGCCAAGGTACTCGCCATCCATCTTTTTTATGGCCTTACAGACACTGGCAATGTCACAGTACTGTAGGAAGGCATACTGAGGAGCTCCATTCACCTTCTTGATGTCAATATCCTTTGGGAATACAATGAAAGGGAAACACATTGTCAATGATTGAGACGAAAAGCATGGTCATCTCAGCACAAAACCCAGAATGGCAACAGCCCTATTTTCAACCACGTTGCTACACCTACCACTATTTCTCCAAAGCGCTGAAAGATGTTAAGCAGATCGTGGTAGCTGGTGGTCTTCTCCAGGTTTCCAATAAATAACGTCCGTGTGGCTTTTGGATGAAACTCATCTATCCTCTCATCCAAGGGCCGGAACTCATTCTCACTTTCTGTCTCTGAAAATGAAGTGCTCATTATAAACCCTGTATGGTTTGCTGACAATCATGTGCTGGTGCTGTAATATCAATACATGCAGAACTTACCAGGGCCATTCCAGGCAGTGACATCAATTTGCATGCCAAAAAACAGCTTCCCCTTCGATGCTCCCAAGGCCTTCTCCTGGTCTTCTTGCTGGCGGAAGAAGACAAGCCCATAGCGCTCCTCTGAGGCTCCGTGGATTTGTACAGATGTGACCTTACCATGCTTCTTAAATTCATGGAACAGACCATCCTTCAGACTTGTATCTGCAGAGAACAAATTAAATGATTTGTTAACAGGTTTTTACAACACTAAAAAAAAGAGCCACATATTGGCATAATTTAACATTGATAATGATTTCTGCTAAAATGCCAATATTTAAGTGGCATGCAGAAACACTACGCACTACTATTTCTGTACAATAAAGTTCCTTGTGTGAATACAGTAAGAGCAGCTTACAACTCACCTGTAGAGCGCACAGGAAGATTTTGGACCTTGATGCCAAAGCTTTTACGTGGTTCATCCTTGTCGAGGGAGGATAAAGGCAGTGCTGAAGGTGCAGGAACGGCAGCAGACTGCACTGAGCGTGCCGGGGAGTCATCGCTTGAACTACTGCTAGAATCACTGTAGCGAGAGAGGAACGCGGGCTTAGAGATACAACTGTCTGAGGCTTGCAACAGCATCATTTACAGCTAAAGTATACAGTAAAACATTGCAGAAATATTGTGGTAACATTGAAGGAATTCAAATGCTACCGTGAATGATTGTTGGCATTTACTACCTAATTAATCCTATCAAGCAAGGTTCAATGCAGCTCTACAATCAAATAATAATAATTAAATTCATTCACAACAGAACATTTCTGGACAACCTACTGAAGCTGAAAATTATAAGCCTACCAAAATAGAGAATACATAGTGTGATAGTGACACAGCTCAGATTTGCACACAGTAACACTTCATATTTTACAGTTATTTTATTCTTAATTCAATACAATCATGCAATGATGTACTAAATTCTGGACATTCTATTAAATGTTTTATTATAAATAAAATTTTAACAAACTCCAAATATAGAGAATTTATAGCATTTTGCAGAATTAACTGCTACCATACCAATTAAAATGCTGGAATGCCTCTGAGAAATCCTTCATGGATTGGATATCTGATCGGTGCTAAAAGCTATATTTCAATGCACAGCCAGTTAAGAAGTGAATAGCAGACCAATTTTAGTGAAGCAATTACTCAAACAGGTGACAAATCATGTGGCTGTTTCTGGACCAATTATAGGGCAACAAAAGAGAATTAGATGTTTTATTTAAGACACAATATTATGGACACCTTTCAAGTCTAACCATACAAAGACATGCAGACCGATTGTATTTGCATAAAAGCTAAAGACATGCAATACACTGTGAATGTGTCTTTCCATTGTATAAGGGTGCAATGCCTTTCTCGGTGCAAGAGGGGAAAAACGCTCCCCCTTTTCCCACCAATTCATGCTTATATGTTGCTGGTGTGCATCTCACCATCAATATTTATAGATGGTTTTACACGTGTGAGTGGGAAATTCACAGCTGTCTCGTGTACCTCTCTTCTCAAACCAGATTACCCCTTTCCATTCCCATGCATGTCTCGGTTTTCTAGGCTCTCTGCTGTTTGTTTCCTTCTCGGTTTCTCCTCCCGTGCTCAGACACTCCCGGAAGTGCTGCTGACGGAGCCTGGCCTGTGGGAGTGGGCAGACAGCCAGCACTGGCCAGAAATTTCCAGTTCCAACTGGATCTCACGGAGGGGGGGAGCCATTACCCATCCACAAAGGTAGGCAGTGAGAAAAATATACCAGCCGTCTCCTAAAATTCCCTCCACGGCACTACCTCATCAAACCACATGTGTCGCTACATGCATACGGAGCTGTGGAGTTTGCTGTGTCCAAAGGTGATGCAGTCAAACAATAAAAATAAATGAAAGCAGAATAGCAAAGCCGATTGCACTCGTCAGATCCTATTTGTCTAGTGGACTGCATCCCGTACACAAACACGATTTTTTCAGTGCAAAGTGCAAAGTTCACTTGCATTCACAAATTTTATTGCTACATTTTTCTTTTGGTGCAAATCAAAATGTTAGCAGACCATAATTGCACAAGTCCATTACACAAAAGCAAAAGATAAAAACAAGTTTGAGATAATGGATAGCAGCCTAACAACGTAGCATTAAATCAACTATAACAATGCAATCCATTTACTAGAAATAAGATGGATACAACTGTAACACCACTCAGCAAAATCTCAGAATGGTTTCAAACAGAGAAAACCTACAAATGCATTGGCATGACAAAATTGACAGCAACACAATGGGGCTACTGTTTGCAGTGGTGATGGACACTTGGCTGTATCACTAGAATTAAAATGCAAATGTCACACAGCATGACAGCGGAGATTTAAGAGCAGGTCCTCCACAAACATGCAGTGCATACGGTGTATACGGATGCATAATTATGGGCTGCATGCATGTCACTCCTCTAACTTGTGCATGAGACAGTATTATCTACTTATCATTCCTCCAAAGAAGAGCTGAGCAGATTAGAGACTGCATCTTTTGCTTGTACTCCTGAACCTCTTTCCTGAGCCTTTACAGCATTAATAAATTCCCCTGAAACTCGATCTCCGAGATGAGATTCCTTGAGTGTGAAGCAAAGTGGACGGCTCTGCACTGGAACGTATGCCAAGCAGTAGTAACTAACCAAGCGATGCAGATCCGAGCTTGATAGAACCAAAACGCGTCACAGCTGTTTCACGCAACAAAGCTGTCCAAGTTCTGACTTCAATTAGTCCGACCAACAACCCATTAGTAAGTCAACAACCGTATCAAAATAAAGCATCAAGATAAAACGTAGACTAATCTGGAAGCTTATCAAATGTACACATTAAGCATGGGAACAGTAGAACACCTACGCACACTGAAAGCCGTCCCTAAGGTGTATACATTTATTAAGACCTCGTGATATTTTGAGTGCAGCGCTCTTCATTGTGCACTGTGTACATTTGTGCTGATTAAAACTCGAGTGGTGGCAGTGATATTTGCATCTTATTTCTAGTAAATGGATTACATTGTTATAATTATTTTGTGTGCTAATGATTATCAAATGCTACATTGATAGGTTGTTATTCTATTCAGAAATCCATTACCTTAAACCAGTATTTCTCTTTTGATTGGTCCAATAGACTTAATGTGTAATTGACCAAATCAGGTGTTTTGGTACATTTGTACACCTTGGGAGCAGCTTTCTTTTGTTCCATGTTTTGTACTCTGTCTGCCACATTTTTAAGAACTGTTTTTCTGCTGCAGGGCAGAATCCTTGACATTGAAATTAGAGGGTGTAGCTTCACTCACCTGCCACTAGTGCTGCTGCTGGTACTGCTGACCGAGTCCGAACTGGACGACCGGCTGTGAGAGCCGGACCCGCTGTGGGAACACGGAGGACGGGTGGCCTGACTTGCCAGTCTCTGAGGAGAGGGGTTTCTTGAATGCGTCGAGTGCGGAGACCGGCTGTGACTGTGGCGGTACGACCGGTCCCCACGCCGACCCCTCTCCTCCCTGTACAGGTCCCTATGAACCACGCTAGCCAAAGTAAAGGGTTCCCTGGCACGAGGTTCGTAGCGAGGCTCCGGCGTCTCAAAGCGACAAGGGCTTCTGCTGTGGGAGCGGTAAAAGCCGACCCCGCCGGAGGTAGAGCCTCCGCTTCCTCCCGTCGCGGCGACCGCAGATCCACCTGTTCCAGTGCTGCCGGCGACAGCACCGACGATAGTTCCACCGACTCCCGCCGAGACCGTTGTGGCGCTTCCACTGGAGGTACCAGACGTACTCGCAGCTGTGTTTAGAGTTCTCTCCCTGGCATCGCGGTAATAGTCCGTTTCGTAGTGCCGTTGGCGTTCGAAACTGCTACCAGGACGCTCATGATGTCCATAGGCGCTGTGATCATACGCTCGATCTCGACTTTCAGCAGTCCTGAGGAACAGGGAGAGGGATGGAGGGAAGAAATAGTGAGAGAAGGACATCATGTTACACTTGACAGATACATAAAAGCTGCTAGCATCAGACAGTCTCACATACATGGGAAGACAGGGCACTGAGGCACTTTGTAAAGAGGTTTAATATTCAGACATCTGAAAGAGAATTCTTCAACTGCCCATTTGGTTGTTGACTCTACCATTGTTTTGTAACAGTTGAAACTGGGGATTTAAAAGGCTGATCAGTTGAGACTTAAGAATCAGGTCTTATGCATCTTCTGAGATAAGTGTTGTTCACAAATTAGTAGTTTGATGGCATCGAAGCGGAGCATTGTGAATCATTCTGAATATACCCGAGTTAAAAACCACTGATGTTTACAATGAAAATAAAGTAATTTACTTTCATGCATTTCAGCTATATAACACTGTCTTCTTTGTTTGTTTAGGATTGCTTTTCTGTTAGTTTTGGCTTGCAACAATTAACATTTCTCATTTCAAACATATACCGCATAATTAAATAATGTAGTCCATTGTGCAAATGCAACATGCAATATCAAAAATGTTAATAAAAAACAAAACAAAAAACCTTCAAGACTTGCTAAAAAGTAATTATTGTGCAGTGGTGGTTTTGGAAGTGTTTTTTGAGAAACTTCACACAGACTCAGGATGTTAAAGAGTTTTCCATGACCATTTTCTCCTGAATAAAAGGCAGATGTCTTAGACGCATCTTTTATGAAGCTCAATATTTAAAACAGTACTCTTCGTGATTTGAGCATGCTCTTTCTGAATCAAGCGATCACCGTTTAGCTTGGTAATATGACTCTGTTGTGTCATACCACCTCCTCGTAATGAGGGGGCAGGACACCAATTACCACTGTTTGAATTCAAATTAAATCATATCAGCAAATTAGCCATGCTGCGACAACACCGTTGCTACACTGGCACCTTACAGTAGTGTAAGAAACCCTCTGCTTCCTCGGCTACTTCAAGCTGGAGGTGGGAGGAGATTAATAATGCAGTTCAACATTCTACCAGAGAAAACTTTTTTTTTTTAAAGAAAACGTTACAAATTTTGCAAAAATGTTATAATTTAAAATGATTACTATTTCAAGAGGTATGGTTAAAATGAGCACTTTAGTATTCACAATAATGAGAACAGCAGCATCTTGATACTTCTATCCTGAGGTTCTATGTCATTTACAGCCTTTGACCATGTTCATGGCTACCCTGAGTTGTCCACAACCAATTATATTTAAAGTTGGGAAATGAGTTACACCATTTTTTTTATAAACAGGAAATTATGACTTTGCATTCTATAATTTGCGATATGGACTATAGGAGAAACAGGGGAGTCCGGGGAACAATTTAACAAATGCCTGGGTAGAAAATGAATATCATGAATGCAGACGTAGACATGCTTTTCTTGGTTTTGTGAGGTTTCAGTCAGGCACATGTCAGTGCAAGAATTAATTCCACTGAGCATAGATTTGCATAAATAAGGTGAATACGATATTGCAGTCCCTGTAAATGTATTAGAGAAGATAATGTCTGTGCTGATTCCCGCAGCATAGCCTAATGGCATAAATAAGCCTACATACTTCTAGAAATCCACTGCAACTATTGCCAAGTGCACATTTTGTATGATGTATTGCCAATCATATAGATAATGTAGTATTGGAACAAGAAACTATATCAGGCAATGAGAAAATAATACGCAAACAGAATAATTGAAGCCGAAACAAAACTATATCTCCTCTGAAAAATTCTCAATGGTTTGAAATGAATCATGTATAATCTCAGGTATGAGAAACGTGCCATGTTAAATAGGTCTGAAATTCACAACAAATAATCAATTTTGTTTTTACAAGGATGTAGCGATCCAATTTTTGTTTGCTTGCTGCTAAACTGTTGCTCCAAATAATTGCTTGAAAAATCCTGAAGTATTAATACAGGCAAACACAGGTTGGAGGGAATTCTGATAGTATTTCCTTAACAATACTAGTGAAATAGATGGCAGCACAATAGATTTCTTTAAAAAAAAAGTGTTATATTATTATATTTGCACACAAATTGTACATTATTCTAGGTTTCATTTTGTCTGGTTTTTAATTTTGCGGTTGTCACAACTTTCCCGTTCTTTATAAAATGACTTAACTTTGTAGTGCTGTGCAAATTCAGAAGCTGCTCGCCATCATATTGCTTTTTGCCACTATAGCGTTACAACAACAGCAAAGTTGCCAACAGGGCGGACATGAACTGAGACGTGAATCTTTCATTGCTGCTTACTACGCTTTTTACCGACACATTCACATTTCCCAAACTGCAGCAGAGTGACATGATAATATAAGTTAATAAACTAAACACAAGAAATGGATTCTCTCAGAGACAAGTTCAGAATTGTTTTTCATCCAGTGACTATGAGCCTGCGTTGATGCTAACGCGTTGATGCTAACGTTTGGCTAACCGTTTCTTGCCATATAGGCGCACAGCTAAAACCTTTCAACCAAAACTTCTTATTCGTAGTGTAATACAGGTTCTATGTGAATGCTAACACTTGTGAGGACCTTCAGACTACATTCAACTTAACCATCTCCACTTCATACCTAACCTTAAGCCTTACCTAATCTTAACCCTAAACCCAAGTCCTGATACTAAAATAGCATCTTAAAGAAGTGAGGACCAACAAAATGTCCCCCATCTTTCGATCCTTGTTTTTTTGTTTTTTGTTTTTAACACTTTTTGGTTCAAGCAAAATTGCCAAATTGCAATAAATGACTGGGTTTATAAATGCCTGGGTTTATAAATGACTGGGTTCTAGGGATTACAGGATCAATCATTGTATATTATTTCATATTGAGTTATGTGGACAATAGGGATGTTAATAATTAATCATTAATCGATTAATTGCCATTAAGAATTTAACCGATTAAAAATGTATTAACCGACAATGTATGTTTTGTTTTGTGTATGTTTGTGTACCATTTCTCCGGAGCTCACGTATAGTAACTTATACCACAAGAGGGCATACTTGACCTAGATCGTG
>CABFOP010074388.1:4885-19618 GCA_900683385.1 Anoplogaster cornuta
AAATCTGTTTGTTTAGGTGTATGTAGCGCAGGGCGTAGATGAGGGAGGAGTTTCAAAGGAGTTCTTTCAGTTGGTGTTGGAGGAAGTTTTCAATCCCGACATTGGTGAGTCATGAAATCACAATGCTACCCATATGCCCCTGTTTTATATCATATTAATCCAAGTGTGTAATTTGACTCTTCTTTGGTGTTCTTTTCTTCTTTTCTGAACAGGAATGTTTGCCTATGACGACGAGACAAAGCTTTTTTGGTTTAATTCATCCTCACTGGAGAATGAAGCCCAGTATACCCTTATTGGAATTGTCCTGGGGCTTGCCATTTACAATAATTGCATCCTGGATTTGCATTTCCCAATGGTTGTCTATTGGAAACTCGGGGGCAAGAAAGGGACCTTCTTGGACCTGGCAGATTCTCATCAAGTATAGTAACATTCTCAAAACTTTACACACAATGAAAGTCAATACATCAGTCCTATGTTTCTAAACACATTTTGGAGATGATTGCTATCCCTGGATATGTGCATGGCATTGAAATATGTTAGTGGTCAAATCGGGATCATATTTCTCAAATTCTCAAAGTTAAAGAAAAGTAGATAATTGAGGGCATTTCTGTTTTTTCTCTGTATCAGACAACTAAACAAACATAGTGAGCGTTACAAAGTTACGGAAGATTAAGGATATTTCCAGTTGTGAATTTAGTTTCTAGAGTTGGTGGAAAGCAAACACTTGCATTTTAGACTAAATCTATCATTTTTATAAGTTGGAACTTTTTCACGTATGTAAGTGCTTCTCTGAAGAGGCAGGCAGGCGGACTTACAGCAGATGTGTCTCCCATTGCAGGTTGTCTACCGGAGTCTGAAGGAGTTGCTTGAGCATACTGGCAATGTGGAGGAAGACATGATGATCACCTTCCAGATATCACAGACAGACCTTTTTGGAAATCCAATCTCATATGACTTGAAGGAAGAGGGAGACCAGATCCCTGTTACTAACAACAATAGACAGGTGAAATAGATCTCTGAAATCCATTGTTATGTTTGAAGTAGAAATGTGCTTTCAGTTTGGTACAATGTGCAGCACACACGCTGGACATTCAGCTATCCATGTATTCTTCACCAAGCAAGTTGAATCTGGAGATGTTGATTGGCCATTTCTCTACATGTTACAACATATAACCACATAAATGTCATAATCAATAGCTGACACATTTGTCCTGTTCCTATTTTGATCAGAAATATAAATTTCACAAGTACAGCAACAATAACTGATTTGCATGTATATCAAATAATATGCATTCAAGCAGTAGCAGTGCCATTTCCTTTAAGTGCAGTCCATCATTTTATGAGAGGAGTAGCATGAGAGTGTCCCTTAAGATGGAATAAAGCAGCTCATTGATAGTCATTGACTCAGGTAGATTTTACAGCAAATATAAAACAAGTTAATAATTAGCAGTTCTACTCTTTGTTTCAAGAGACGTTTGTTATATCCGTCATTCACAGGAATTTGTGGATCTGTATGCAGACTACATACTGAACAAGAGTGTGGAGAGACAATTCATGGCCTTCAAAAAAGGTTTCCTTATGGTCACAAATGAGTCCCCATTGAAATATTTGTTTAGACCTGAGGAAGTTGAGCTGCTCATCTGCGGAAGCAGGGTAAGGAAACAAAACTTTAATTTTTATTTGTGTTATGTTGTTGTTACCAGTGTTTTACTATGCAATCTGTTTTCTGATTTCACAGAATCTTGACTTTGAAGCACTTGAAGAAACAACAGAATATGACGGCGGTTATAGCAAAGACTGTCAGATTATCAAGTAAATCAGTTTTTATTATCCTTCATTTCTTTCATCATACAAAGGACACCAGTTTAATTATAATACTTTCAAAATAGCAGGTTACACAGTAACCTGATGTTGATGTTGATTCCAACCATGAAACATTTCTTTGCTGTTTAAAGTCTCCCTTTATTGTCTGCACACAGAGATTTCTGGGAAACGATCCACTCATTTGGAGAGGAGCAGAAGAGATTGTTTCTTCAGTTTACCACAGGCACAGACAGAGCACCAGTTGGCGGCCTGGCCAAATTAAAAATGATCATCGCCAAGAATGGCTCAGACACAGATAGGTACAGTGAGTGACAGGAGCACAGTGTTTGAAGCTCTGGTTCCTTGCACTCATTCCTTTGGCTGTAAAAAGACAGATTGTCTGATAGTCTGCTTTAAGTTGAGGTTTAATTGGGGTTTTCTAAAGAACTATAGCCATAAATAAATAGTAAATAGTCTCCCCATTTCAAGGTGCCAAGTATTTTGACAATTTTCATGCTGTATGTAGTCAAAAAATCCAAATGTGCAGCAAATCGTAAAGTTAGCAAGTTAGCAACTCTAACATAACCAGGGTTTCTTATCGTCAGCCCCTCAAATGTTGAGGGTCTGTGGGGTAGTGTCACGATGGATGAAAAGGGCTGTAGTTCATTACCTGATCATCCAGTATGGCTGGAAATATACTCAAAACTGACAATCAGCACTTCTTTGCCATTGTGTCATTTCACATACAGATGAATGAAAGTAAGGAATGAAAGCATCAAATACTTAGGGAACCCACTATTGATAAGCTTGTCCCCGATCAGATCTGTCCTTTCTTTTAGCGTTTCAAGTGTCACGTGTACTTTTCATTCTTTCTTCCAGGCTACCGACTTCTCACACCTGCTTTAACGCACTGCTGCTTCCAGAATACTCCTCCAAGGAAAAGCTGAAAGAGAGACTTCTCAAAGCGATCACTTATGCCAAAGGATTTGGGATGCTGTGAGAAGCATTGTTTTACAAGGAAAAGACTATTAACTTCAACGAAAAGGGAATTTTACAAAATAACACAGAAAAATATAATGAAATGAAATGCTGCAATGGTCATGTGCCTAAACACCCCCCTCCAGTCATACTCCACTATTGCCCTCTCACTCCGGTGTCTCATTTCCTTGGAATGTAACTAATATAACTGAGGTTTCCCAAAGAGTGCACTGCAAGTTAATAATGTCTCTTTTTACAAGTGTGTTATGTTTATGTGCAAATATTAGAGTGTTAATTACATTTAATTTGTGAAACTGTGAAAGTGCACTTACTGTATACACAACAGTTTAGTCAGTGCCAACTTTTTTTATTTTATTGATGTAGTTTGAGTTTTCTCATTTTTACCAGTTGTCCTTAGCACAGCACTGCTCTGTACACAGGCACTCTCCCCAAGTCACTTGACTGGGCATAATGGTGCTCCTTGGCTGAAGTGATTGTGATTAAGGTAAATTGAGGTCTTGGGGTGGACTCCTGCATATTACTGCTGAGCCAAATCCCCCCCGTTGACCAGCTTTATTTAAACTATCTTTCTTTCAGGGGGAAAATACACTGAACGCTATTCTTTGAGGTAATTATTTTAAGCATTCTTGTGTTATGCCTCTTCTGTAACATTTAAAATAAATACTTAGTGTAGTTAAACGGTAACAATTACCAGATAGTGTGGTTTTGGTGGTGATGTAGATTTCAGAATGTACTCACTGACTTAAACATCCAGCTTCACACACCATGAAAAAAAGTCTTTGTTTCTCATTTTTTGATGTTTTGTTTTGCAGTAAAGTGTTATTGCTGATTGCACGCCAGACAGATGGCTACATAAGTTAGAGAATTGCTGTTCTTCATTGTTTTATTTAGCCAAATGATATCTCAGGTATAAAAAAAACAAAAAGGAATGTGCAACCAAGATTGCTAAACTCTTATGTAAACAAACTATTATGCAAACTGAATAAAGGTGACTAAATTTATAAAACTTTGTTGTAAATAGACAAGAAAAGACAAGATATACAAGAAAGCAGCACTACCCACGCATGACAACTTCAGGCAAACAACACAACACAGTAATGCTAATGGGTTGAGTTTATGTACTTTGCTACCCTATAGAGCCTGCCTTTAATTGCTAGTCACTTCAATGTTCAAACGTGTAGAGTAGCAACAAGATTTAAGTGGCTGCTTTCTATACCGTTGGCCTTCATTGAGAAACAAACAGAAATTATCCAGACAGCTTGAGGAATCAGCATGCGTCTGTGTGTCGTTCATAATCATATTGTAGTGTTTATAGAACTGCAACAAAGGATCTTTAGATTTATTTTCTCTACAAAATGATAAAACAGACTCGTATGTGTGTTATGTACATTTTAATTATTCTTTTTTCGTTAGGAACATTGCAGGTTTACACCTGATGTGTGCTGATAATTACAAATCAGATACAAGTTTTAAGGACAGATAACTGGTGTTTTGGTTTGCTTTGTACATACAATTGCATACAAATTTTCAATGTCATTGTTGTGTATTATGTATGCACTGAAGTTCATACAACAGATATATGAATATATTTTTGGGAGTCAAGACTGAAAAAAGAAACATTCCTCATAATACTAAGGCTATGAAAACCCATCATAATAACAGAATGGACTGGTAGGCAAGTGTCTCTGAACAAGTTTAATGACAAAATCCATTGCCTGTCAATCATAACTTGCACACAAAAAATATATATGTGCTCCGTAGACTGTACATTTTGACACATCTTTAAGAAATACATGATGTAGGGTGATAATAAACATAGTGATGTATAAATAGATATTAACATGAAAAATCTCTTCATTTCCTGTTAAGTCCCTGGGTACATTTCAAACATTTCATTTTAAAATTACTGGGTCTTTTTGTCAGCCACCACTTCAGACAGGTCCTCTGGTCGCACAGACTTCACTTTTGCTTCCATTTCAGTGACCCTCTGTTTCATTTTCGTCTGGCTTGAGGAAAACTCTGCCATCAGTTTGGCAAAACTGTTTTGCATGACATCCAGGTTGCTCTGCAGCTTGTGGATCTTCTCCTCCAGGTCTTTGGGGTCGGCACCAGCGTTGGCAACTGACTCATCAATCAGGTTGTCTTTCATCAGGATGGCTTTCCCCTTCTCCTCCAGAGCCTTCTTGGCCTCTGGGTACTCGGTGAGTGCTTCCATCAAGTCATCTTTTGACAGGGCAAAGAGATCAGAGTAACCTACACTTCTGATGTTGGCTGTTCTCCTGTTGCCAGCCTTACTGCCCTTGATGCCTAAGATACTGATTTCCCCAAAATATGCACCATCACTAAGCACTACAAACTGAGTAACTCCATCATCGGCCACCACAGCTAGCTTCCCCTCCTTGATGATGTACATCTCCCTGCCAATATCACCCTTCTTACAGATGTAGTCTCCGGGACTGAACACCTGTGGCTGCAGTTTGAGCACCAATTCAATCAACAGACCAGCTTCACAATCCTGGAAAATGCGCACTTTTTTCAATGTATCCAAATGGACGTTGATGGCAATCTCAGCTTTGAGCTTGTCAGGCAGGTTCTTCAACACTTCCTTCTCATCACAGGTTTTCTTCTCAGTCCACAGATAGTCAAACCACTTGATCACCCTAGCCTCCAGGTCTTTGGTGACCTTTCGAAACTGCATGTACTGCTTTATGGAGTCAATCTTTGCCTGGAAATCTGCACGAGAGGCATTCATATTGGAGATCATGGCACCAACGTTACCGACAATACTAGCAAAGATCAGGACACCAGTGAGGAAGTCAGCAATAACAAAGAGGAACTCAACATCCTTGACTGGAGGAGGGGTCTCTCCGATGGTAGTGAGGGTCAGGGTAGACCAGTACAGGCTGTAGATGTACTTTCTGGCCAAACGGCCATACTCTGGGTGACTGATGTTGGGATATACCCACGTGTCAGTACCAAAACCAATGGTTTTAGATATGGCAAAGAACATGCAAGCATTCCAGTGGATAATAACGAGGATATAAAGTACGAGATTACTAATACGAAACATATTTGGAAAACTGGTTCTGGTTTCTGTGCGCTCAAAGAACTCAAACAGCCTTGCCATTTTACAAAGACGATTGAATCTGAACTCAGGGTTGTTAAAGCCAAATTTCAGAAACAATAGATCTGTAGGTATTATTGAAATCATATCATATTTGAATTGAGGTGTTGTTCTGTATTTATCTCTCAATTTCTTGTCATCTTTTACAAGCAGGCCTTGTTCCAGGTAACCTGTTGAATAAGCACAAAATTAGTAGCCTAATCCAAAAATACAATGCAAACAAACACATGGCAATCAATATTGTATCACTGGTCTTAATCACTTAATCGCTATTTGAAGAACCTCACCTGTTCTTGATCTGATAAATGTGTCTGTGAGGTAGATGACATCTGAGGTGTAATCAAGGACTATCCAAAGTTTTGTGTACGAGTTCTGGAGTTCATTAAAACAGGCTCTAGAAGAAAGGAAGAACGGCCATTAAATTGGATGATCATCCCATTGAGCAAAGAATACAGTAAGTTGCCACGTGAAGTAGAGAATACCTTGTCACAATCATCATCAGGTTATAAAATACTGGGAGTGCAATGATGGTAAGCCATCTGTAGTAGAGGTCTGTTGCTGGATCCATAATCCAAACTTCTTTCCTAAAAACAATTAATTAATGCTGTGTTACATTTTTGTTCAAAGAATTGCATACTATAAGTGTGAAACGGACCTCTTTGTGTCTGTTTTCTGTTATTAAATTGTCCAATGACCTCCATGTTAAACGCACAAGTATTGCGATACCTATATAATGGGATACTTACGGGGGCTCGGCTTTCTTTTTATCATCTTTCTTATCATCCTTCTTATCATCTTTCTTTTCATCTTTCTTCTCATCCTTTTTCTCATCCTTCTTCGCCTCTTCCTTCTTGTCCCCATCTTTCTTCTCATCTTTTTTCTCCTCTTCCTTTTTCTCCTCTTTTTTAATTTCCTCTTTCTTGTCCTCTTTTTTTCTACGGATCACAAATTCATTTTTATGTTGCTGGAATGGACGGAGGTGGTCTACGAGGAGCTACTGGTGGGCTACATGACTATCCCAGTTCGTTGAATTCGGACTTTGTTGGAAGATCTGGTGCAGGTTTTACATTTGTCCAACAGATGTCATTGTTTCACAGCTGAGTTTGGATTCATCTCCTTTCACTTGTTGCTTCTTGCAAACATTTAGTATACGCCCATTGATTACGATTCATTAGAGGAGACCAGATTACATCCAAATAGTCCTTCAACATCAACACTGATGGTTAAATCAGTACAGGCAAAGGGACTTGGGAGGGTTACACAATCTCGAGTAACGCATTACAGGACATTATAGAGGAATGGGGAATCAGGGGACATATTGATTAAAAAACTTCTATGCTATAAAAAAAAAGCTATACCATCTACTGCAGAAAATCAATATACCACAGTAGCCTACATCTACAAAATAGCATATATGACCTAAGCTATAATGTGTACCACTAAGAAGCTAATATATTCTACGACTCATGTTTCTAAAAAGCTAGTTTGTCTCTATTTTTCTGACACAGGTATACGCACACTTACGCATCTGTGTTGTTGCAGTTATTCATGTTGTAAGTAGCTAGCGGCCACTTACTGATATGGCTTTGGGGGGGGAAAGAAGACATTTTTGCACAATTAATTCTCACCATATCAGAAATGTAAAGCTCTCTGACAGGATCTTCAACATCCCATTCCTGTCCCATTCTACCCTATTCAGCTAAGCAAAGCTGTACTTGCTCCAGCTAAAAGGAATCAATTGTTAGTCCTATTCTGTGGTGTAGGCTTGTTTGAACGCTTTCAAATTGTTGTTGAATTCACTGGAGGGTGGCTGTCAGGGACAGATGTATGCTGGCCACTGTATACTTTACAGTAAAAGCGAAGCAGTCTACATTCTGGGAAATGATGAGGTCTGCTGGAGTCCAGTCAATTTAATTGATTTGCATTGACCATCTCCACTGGTAGCATACAGTACTTACTTTCTCTTACGGAGAGAGTCATGGTGACCCAGAGACTGGGCATTACTCTCTCGACTGGAAACGTCTTTGAGCTCCGGGCCTCTAAAGCGCTCCAGGAAAGAATCAGGCCTCTCTGCCTCTTTGTGCATCCTATGAGATGTCCAGTTCCGCAGCATGAATAGGAAGTGAGAAAGCCTAGAGGATCAGCAGGAGGGAAAACAGTACAAAGTGACACCCGTCTAGGCTACCACAGGATATGCATGGACAGTTTGTGAAACCATTTCACAGAACATGAAGCTGTAACACCTACAGTAAGGACCTACTAAAAAACTAAAACTATTGCTATACCTGGCCATCACCCCGGCACCTGCAAATGAATCTCTGTGGGACTCTGGAGGCCTGCTGGGGGCTAAAGACACAACTCCTTCTCCCTGCATGTCTTCACACAGAGAGTGAGCCCTGGAAGACATCGGATGGGAAAAAGTGACAGCAATGACAACATTAGAACTGCTAACATAACCACTTGGTGGACACTATTATTCAAAGTGCCTTACAGTATCATGAGCGCATACATTTTTAGCATGGGTGACCCCAGTGGGCATTTAACCTCTAGTTCTGGCAATGTTAGTGCCATGCTCTTCCAACTGAGCTATACAGGGCCACTTGCTACTATGCCAAACCAGCCTGCTAGGAGGTGGCTAATATTAGTCTGTCAAGGCTGAAGATTTGTCTTCAGTTGACAGGTAGTCAGGCTCAGGTCCAAAACCCAGTGCATAGTATACAAAATTCACAGAAAGCACATAATTAAATATTGGAACATTATTTGAATATTGAGAGTTTTATAGTGATAGCAGACCTGCTGTCCCCGTTTTCAATGACAGTGAGATCATCATCAGGTGTGTAGACAGGCAGCCGTTGTCTGGCAGAATAGGATTGCTCTGGGCAGATTTTTGCCATGTTCTCTTGTGCGGCTCTGCTGGCCTGGAGCACACAGATCACAGAGAAACAGTGTTGGTAAGGCTGGCCAAAAGTCACAACCATAACAGAAGTATTTGTCAAGCTAGAAAGTGTAAATCACAATACTTTATGTGACGTGTTATGTGACTTTGAAAGGCAAAAATGGACTTGGATATGGCCTGCAAAACATAAGAGTGTGGCTGCCTCGAATCAATCTTCCTCCATCTCATCGAGCTCCTTCAAGTGCAGTCTTAGCATCACATATTCTTGATCCACACTGAGATGGGATGCACTGAGATGAGAGATGTGTGTTGATGTTTTTACTGAAAAGCAATTTTCACTCACTGTCTGAGCATAGGATCTAAAAATACAGTCTTCAGCACTAAACAGGATCAGTGCACTGTCACTGTGAAAGATCAACTGGTTTTAAAATCACTAAGCTATAGCTTATGGGTGGCCTATGTACGTCCCTGTGTTCAGTCATGTATTCAGCATGTTAAGTCCATTAGGCCCACATAAAGGACATGTCCTGTACAGCTTGGAAAAACACTGGAATCTGGAAAAGATCTCATTAAGACTTTTCTTATTTTTGTATCCAAAATGAATTGGGCTGATCAATTCTGAGTTGCAGGGTGGCGAAAAGACGCTTTTCTAAAAAGACAGATCAGGACTGCACATTTTAAAGGCTTTTAAAGAAATTATTGAAAATAATCAAAAACTATGTACTATGAGGTGATTTTTTTGCCTCAAATAACACAGTTTGGCTCATTAAATTACTAGTAAATAATGAATCCCTAATCTATGGGGTAGGCCTATGGTTGTAACACGTGTGCCTGTACAATAGATTAGTGCTAATACCAGGGAGTTAACCAACCCCCACTAAATTAAATCACACTGTCTGAGAGTGGTTTGAAACACCATGATGATGAGTGCTTGCAGGGTGACTAAAGGTAAACCCAAGGGTGCCGATACACTAAGTGTGATTTACAACGTAATTTAAGTGAAACACCCAGTGGGTTTGTTTAACCTGAGAATCAGTATTTACAATGTAGTATAAAAAAAAACACAATCTATTTTTTTTCATCCACATAAAAGAAAAGATAAAACATATCAAGATTTGTTTTACAATTCCCATATTCCTTATTTATTGTAATGAGTATAAGTTTATTAGAAATCATCTTAGTTGTATTGTTTTGGGAATATGCTGGATTGGGCAACCAGGTCTCCAAACAGTTGAGTGGACTAGAAGGTTTTCTTGCAACAATGCCCATGTACTGGACCTGGCTGGGATCTGGTCTATGCTGACTCTCATCTCTCTTTCAAATACGATAACCAAACATGTTGAGCTTCATACAAACTGCATTTGAGCACCAGCTCAAAAACCACCAGCTAGTGGTTCTGTTTGCTCAATTGAAATAATCTTGTAGTATATTTTTTAACTAATTATGTCCCACATTCATACCAAATCTATGGAATATCTGCCCTTAAATTGAGAGGTTATTGGTTTAATCCTATAGAGCCTTACCAAAACTCTCTGCTTTCCGGTCAAACACATACAACTGCCCTTGTGGTTATTCTTGATGACTTGATGGTGCGATTGTACAACAATCTGACTTGCACAGTGGTTTTCAGAGGGGGAATTTCAAAAATATCATACAAGAAAATGTTTATCCCCCTACGAGTTCCAAATGTCTGAAAGGTGATTCAAGATACTCAATCTTACTGATGTAGCAAAAC
Organism: Anoplogaster cornuta; assembly: GCA_900683385.1. NCBI lineage: Eukaryota > Metazoa > Chordata > Actinopteri > Trachichthyiformes > Anoplogasteridae > Anoplogaster > Anoplogaster cornuta. The sequence continues at coordinate 15,443 of CABFOP010074388.1, forward strand.
CTGGTCCCAACTGATATCTGGGTCTGATAGTGAAGATGATGTATTAATTGTGATGGAGCAGGTGCCTAGACAGACTAATAAGCATGTATGCTACTGGGTACACCCTCATCAGGCCATCGCCTCTCACTCCTGTGCCTCTACCATACAGTCTACCACATTGAACGTTATATAAAAAGACTTATATAAAAGGGCTTCAAAGCTATTTGAACATTAATATTTAATTTCACAGCAAATAACCATTGTCCTTACTACTTCCAATTCCAATTTAATGCTTCTTGATTTCCCATAGTTTCACAGTCGAGTGCAAGTGTGAACATCTTAAATAAGCTTTATATGCCTACACTAATTGTTTGGTTAATACATTATACAGGCTTCTGGGAAAGGCTAATATCTGTAAGCCTGCTGGTTCACACCCTGGTGGAATACCACCTCTCTCTCTTTAGGTACAGTAGCCTCTCATCATGATCCCTAATGCAAACACCATTATAGCCTTGACAACTATTGTTGAGCACCTTTACAACATGTAGCCCATCGCTGTGACATGTTACAGCACATTTGAGAATCAAACACAAATCAAAAGAGAAATATAAAAAAATATCAACTGGAAAGGACTTTTGTAACCGTACATTTTCTTATAGGAATATTATATGAATATAATAGAGATACATTAAGAGAATAAAAATACCATAACGTAATGTTCGTCCGTATCGGAATATTGTAGTGATTTTTCGTTTGGGTGCAGATGTTTATCTGAAATTCAATCTATTGTAAAGTTTCTCAACACAAAATAAACATAACGTTAGTAAACCAAGTCCCCACCTGGATGAAGCCTTCTCACACTGATTTTTGCAAGCCGACAGAACCAGTAATTCCTCTCCGATTGCTTCTGTATAATTCCATTTTCAGAATAAAAATGTAATGTTTTCTCTTGTGAAATATTTCCGATCCTTTTTTCGGAGCAAATAGTCGCCAGAATTTTTGTTGCCAGTTGTGCAAAATTGTGGAAAAAAAATAAAAAGTGACAGCGACTTTCCTGGATCAAATCACTGGGGACTAAACACCGTGGCAGTGGACAGGTCCCAGATCAGTCAGGGGGTGGAGCTCTACCAATCAGTTTCTGTTTGGCATCACAGTCCCCAATCCGTCCCCAAAGAAGAACAACTATGGTGATCATATAATAACTTTTATAAGGATACCATACAAATCATAATTCCCTATAGGAATTGTAGAAATATTATAGTCATAAATAGTCACCATTGAGCACCACTACTGACAACCCTATGAGTGTCCGTGGGAATATTAAAGGAATATTGCAATGATTGTTCATTAGGGATAGCTAAACCTAAGAAACGTATACAGGAGAAGTTCTGGACATTGCAGCAATATCATGCACTTGGTCTGTTTCATGACAACTCACCTACTCAACTATAATTGACCTGGGCCACAGGAACTAGACCTGCATGCCAATGTATCAAATACACTCAATTATTTCCACTATTTCCACAGTTTCGTATGCACTGATAAGACAAACAGGCGAAATAAGCAAAACATTTCAATGTCTTAGCAAATGAATTCAGTTAAATTCAATTCATTTCAGGTCAGTTCGCTATGGGCATTAAAGATGCACACCTATGGACCACAACAGATATGATAGTAAGCCTATATAGTCTTGGATGTATATTAATGCTTAATAATGGGGACCATTAGCTTTAGCTTTCAGAAAAGCAGTCTTATGACAAGAAAGTCACCCTAGGATTGAAACCAGCTGGTAAAATGTGGACAGGGAAAGTGACTACTACTACCTTAGAGGTGCCAATAGCAGAACACTGTACAGTAACTTGCCATAAAAGAGCATGTGTACCCAGCAAAAAAAGCTGGGTACACATAAAAAAATATGAAGTGTAAAGTACAAATGCATGAGGGGATTTGGGGGAACTGGCAAAGAAGAAATTATTTATCCCCACATATTAAGGTTTTTAACGGGGCTGTGTAATCCTATCTGCAGCCTAATACTTGACTAGCAAGCAATTTGTGTGATTAGAACAGAACGAGAAAAGTACCATTTGGAAGAGGTCCTACATCATAATGTTTCACCTGTCTCTACTTCAGGTTAGCACCGCAGCCTCACCCCACCCCCTCAACATCATCTTAAAGCATAAGGTTAGAAGAGAAATCCCTTGGCAATCTGCGGAGCTGCACCACTAATCCCATTTTAGTCTTGAGTACCTATTTGAGCCACCTAATGCCCCCTCATGGACGCGGCCACTTAAAGCAATATTTCACTTTTTGCCTTTTTTGTATGAATATTTCCATAGGTTCATGAGCAGCCAACATGTTGTCATCACTGATTGTCTGTTCACTTACAGATATTTCTAGAATCTGGTCTGGTGAATCATACATTTCAAACTAAATAGCATTAGCCTGATACCTATAACTAGCTGTAGTCATGACTTGTTGCATTCACAAGTGTGACCAACAGGGTCACTCACACCCAGGAGAGACAGTGAAGTATGAAAACTATTCCCCTAGTCCACATTTTTGTAATTCATAGTAGTAAAGTATTATAAGCATTACTTTTCTAATCATATATGCCAGTGGATGTATAAGTCAAAGCCTGAATGTTGGTGGTGACGGGTTAGAATTAGACTGTAGTAGACCTTAGGATTGTCTTCACTAGGGAGTGGGTTTAGGCGAGCCATTAATAGAAACTGTGTATTGGATTCACAGAGAAGGTGCTTATGTAAAGAGAGTCTATGTGACACGTTAACGGTCACAAATAATGATATTAACATTCCCAAGACTTTTCCTTATTTATGTATATAATCCTAAAGTTAATCTAAGTGATTTCAAATCACTGCAGTCAGTTTTTTTTAAATTTAGATGACAGTTAAGCAACTGTGGCTGATTTGTTTTGAACAAATACTCATTATGAGACATTCATTAGGTAATTCTCCATTGGATTCAGACCTAGTGACTAGTGGTGTAACGGACCGTAGTTGATCCGTGATCCGTACGGACCGCCCCCCACGGTTTGGCACGCATGTGAACCACGGATTACATTTTTTCTGCCGCTGTTACTTTTTAAAGTAATAATTCCCTAAATCTCGATGCAGAGTTGCAGTGAAACTGATATTTAAAGGTAGTATGAGCGATTACGAGGGTTTTAGTTTCGTTTTTTTGTCTACCTCATTAACAGCGACCGAAGAATTGCGCCGTACGTTGCCAAAATGTGGACTGGGTTGTAAATGTGGTGTCCAGAAGTCCGCTTGCCTAATATAGCTTGGTTACGGTGTTTCAGCGATAATCATTTAATTCGAGCTGAAGGTCAAGTTAACAGACAATCATTTCATTCGGACCAAATGAAATGATTGGACAGACTTATTATAGTATTACAGCTGTTACAGACACCAGATTTTATCCATTTTTCTTTCAGAGGACTTGATTTATTGATTTCTGTCGGGATATAAAGACAATTTCTACTAATATAACTGAAAATGCTGCTCAGAACATTGCTCGTACTACCTTTAAACTGGTCAAAAGGACTGGATTGGTTATAATCTAAGGCACAGAGCAGGTAAAATAATGTAGAGTCATAAAGATAATTGCAGCGATCGTTTCACCATCTGGTCTATTTTTTAGCGAATGTGTCAAGCTGGGCAGGAAGTCACAGGAACGGTATAGAGCATCCCATCAAAATAAAACAAATTTCTAAATAAAAGGTCATAAAAAACAATAATTTTTGATATCAGCTAGTCGACATCACTGCCCGAGTTGACAAATCAACTGGTAGACTAATCATGCCCATCCCTAATGTAGACATTGTGCAAGAAAGCCATATGAGAATGGCAATACATCGAGCATGGACACACATTTGAAGTGACATCACCCTGGTGTGTTTTTTTGTTGTTGATCTGAAAAATTATCCAATCCGTGACTCAAAACCGTGATACGATCTGAACCGTGAGTTCTGTGATCCATTGCACCACTACTAGTGACTGGGCATGTCACTGCCGTAAGCTGCATTCACTGTCCTGTGAAGTTTTACACCAAGTGTTATTCAAGATTCAAGATTCAAGATTCAAGATTCAAGATTTTTATTTGTCACATGCACATACAGGATGGCAGTGAAATGAAAAGTGGCAATGCTTCAAGGGACTGTGACAAATAAAAATCTTG